>OX451208.1:32023693-32073069 GCA_949628255.1 Macrophya alboannulata
TTCTTATTTTAGGTATTTTTGAAATTTAATACAGACGCCCCCAAGGAAATTTATAGTAAAAATATACAAGCAATCTATCGAAAATAGTTGAGTTTGCAAATGGTTAAAAAAAAACCCATTCACGTATATACACGCAAGATGAGGACCGGGCGTTATTCCCAAAAGTACAGACCTACGGTGTATGTATGTACATACCTACCCGTTAATTGCACCAGTTTGCACGAATTATAATTTTACCGGCTGAGTGGTTGGTTCTCCCTTGAATACACCCCTGCGAAAGTTGGTTCGCCCCTTTTGGCGTATAGGGGAAGGTATAGGTGGGTATTATGGGTATGGGTAAGTTTGGGTATATATACGCAAAAACATCCACCGCCCGCAGAGATTTTCGACTCGCACTCGATTCCCGAATAATTGGAATATAGAGGTTGATATCACCCCGTATCGAGAGTCGGGGTATATACCCGGCATATACCTGCACCAGGGTGGAAAATACCCCGCAGTCGATACCACGCGTACACATATATCAGTCTCGGATTGAAAGCGAAACGCACTTTATACCCCGTTTCGAGTAAAACAAATTAGTTTTATACGACGTTGTCTGCCTCTTCTTCTTCTTCTTCTTCTTCGTTTTATTCTTTTCATCCCACTTCTTCTACGTCTTTTTTTTTCATACTGTCGAGTCTCACGCATTGCCTACCGAGGGGTAAAATAAAGACAAAGGGGAAGTGATTTAATAGAAACCCAAAGAAAGTGGATAAGGTGGCTGCGTCAAGGGGCTTCAATAAGTGTCAAAGAACCTCTATTTATCTCCGGTCTTTGATACGAAAGATTTCCTTCTTCCATTTCAACGTTTCTTAAAAAAAAAAAAAAAAAAAGAAAGAAAGAAAGAATAAGAAACGCTGCCAGCTCTTCTCTTCATTGACGAACGTTTCTTTACGCCGTTACCGTTATTATTGGAAACCCTGAAACCCCCTGGCAACGTACGTCCAGAGGAAAAACACTCATTTCATAGTTTGATGGGATACGACGCACCTGAGACTAGGGAAACGGGGTTTGATTTAATATAAAGGCCAAGACGAGGGATATGTCGACGGAAGTTGAGCCAAAATGGGAAAAGCGTTTCTCTGCAAGCGGGACCAGAAATCTCATCTGGTATCTTGTCTCGTCTCGTTAAGACACGCGAGTTGTTACCTACCGTCCATTTTCCCAGGGTTAAAAGAGAAACGGAAAATAATCTCATTGTGGAATAAAAATACACCAAGCTCGGTCCAAATATCAAAATTGTTCAATTTTGGAAACAGATGTAGACAAGTTTTTTTTTCTGTTTTCTTATTTTGTGGAATATGTATATTTCTATAAGACTTGGAAAAGTCGACATGATCCTTACGGGATCGAGGCCTCTTTCAGACCGTCCTGATGTACACCTATACGTGTAAATCCAGGCAATATACGCCTATGCCAGGTTTCCCGGTCACGATACATATATACCCGAATGTATTTGCGCACGACTAAGGGATCGAAGCCCGAAACCCCCGTTCAGTAGCAACCAATTGCGACCATCTAGCATCTCTAATTGCAAGTTGTAGGGGACATTTGATAGCGCCTAATTGCTCGCTGCTGACGTAAGCGTGACTAGACGTAATTCGTCGTGTACCACGATACGCACAAGGCACACACTGCACGGACGAAGAAACAAGGAACAAGGAACAGAAGGTTTGCTGCTGCTGCAGGGTTGGTATATGTCTGCTGGGAACGAAGTTATTAATTTAGGTTCACCTCTACAAACGAAGCTCGTAACGTGAAGGTGAATATAAGGGTCGGAATTGGGGTTTGTCTCTATTTTATATATTCCACTTCCCGCAGTTTTTCTTTTACCAATCCTATACATCTCCCTCCGCATTTATCATTTAATTTATAACAATTTCCTATACGTATATAACTTCCCATAGAAACACGAACAATTAACCCTCGGCACGCGATATTACTAATCGGTTATTTATCTAGCTTTAAGGTTCAGACTATTTTCGTTTTTTACTGCTCTCTTCGGACGATATAAAATTCACGATTCGGAATAGCTGATAGTCAAAGAAGAAGAAGAAGAAGAAGAAGAAGAAGAAGAAGAAGAAGAAAATTCAATTTGCTGACCTTCGGGTTATCGAATGAAGCCAAATCCGTAACCGATGCCTGATAAGAATGGCCACAGTCTATAAGAGAAAGTGAGACCTTTCCGCCCTAAAAATAGGAGCTTCATTTAACGGGTGGCTTTTCTAATGGACTTTTTCTTTTTTTTTTTTCTTTTTTGTTATTTCAGCGTTCGTTGAAAGTAAATTCTGAATCTGATATTAAAAACTATATATATAGGTATGTATAAGCGATGAGTTGAAAGTTTCGAGTTTTTTTTTTTTTCTTTTTTTACCTTACCTGCCCACGACCGACGGCGTCTGCTCCCAAATCCATCACGGGATTTGCGTAAAGGCATTCTCATGTTAAAAAGCATCACCGAACCACATCACAATGCCTCTGCGTATCATTTTACAATTCTACTATATACACGCGTATATATACCCTGCGTTATCTACTTTGTGTATATTCGAAAGAGAGTGGCTTTTCGAATGTATATTAACGTATATATAATATATATATGTATATACCATATAGGTATATAAAAAATATATATATATATTATATACTCGGGCATTTACCGTTGAGAAAAGCTTCCGATATACCACAGATACGAAATATGTGATAAGGAACAAACCTGACCTGCAATCCGATAGAAAAAAAAAAGAAAATTTCCTCAAGAAAAAACGAAAGATTTAAATCCTTTCTTTCCCTCAAAACTTTTCCACCGTTTCCCGACTTAAGCTTGCATTAATTATTCTCAGGTACTTATACTTACAATTAGCTATTTCTTCTATCTCTCTCTCTCTTTCTCTTTCTCTTTCTTTCTCTCTGTCTCTTCGTGATAGACTTTGAATTTTATGAAGAAAATCTCGTTCGACGTTCAAGATATTCTTATCGTTATCTCGGTTATTAAATATCCTGGCAATTATCCTCCTGACGAATAATATTATATATAATATATAATATACGGGGCAGAAAAGAAGAGAATTAAATGTATCAATTATAACCGTTTATTTAATTATAAACTCATAAATCAGTTGGAAATTTTTTTTTCTTTTTTTTTTTTTAATAAAATTAACCACGACAGCTGACTTCCTTACTTAAAGCTAATAGCATATCAATTAAGTCCTATTATACTGCAGAAGCGCAGGAACAGAAGAATCAATTATCATACCGTTGATACCAAGTTATTTTTTTTTTTTTCACTCAATCAAGAAATTTCATTGCAAAAAAAAAAACGTATCTCTTTGTTTATTTTCAATATCGAACTATATATATCGGGTCTGTATTATTTCTGTAATTGACTTGAATGTAAATTCTAACGATGATATTGTACGGGGATTTTTGAATGGGGTTTCGAGTTAAAAGAGTGGGAGTGAAACCCCCGAGTAAATATATACACATATACATATAGTTTGGAGAATTAATGAACGGGCATAGACAGCGTTAACAATGTCCCAAAGGAAATCTCTGAGGCGAAATAATGACGTTGTCAACGCCTCATGTTTCTTTCAATACAAAACCTAGGGGCGACTCTCTTTTATTCCAACCATCCTTGACTCACCGCTGCGAAGACGAGCTTGTCTTCTTCGCTCGACTCCCTAGCGTGCACAATATGTCTACAAATCAGCTTCTTTCGTAGGCCCGTTGTCCCTGCAGAGCTTATACACTTGCGGGGAACAGGTGACGAAATAAGTACCCTCCGAAAAAAAAGAAGCAAAGAAGAAAAATCAAAAATTAATAATACAACGAAATTTTTCACCATAATTTTGAATTTGTACAAATTATCATGACCCTTTTTTGTTGCATAAAAAGTATTTCTTTGAAATTTTATTTGAGAAAAAAAAATAAAATTAAAAAATTGGCATACGTGCTAAGGGTTTTATTTGGACTCTCGTCGTGGGGTGGTCCGCCAAGACCGTGCAGTAGATAGATGAATATGTGCAAATGTTCGAGTAAGTTTAGAGCGATACTTCGATTACCCCATTATTTACGTTTCATTTTATCATCCCTCTCATTATTTTACGTACAGATGTGCTTCTTCTTTTGAATCGTTATGTACGTATATTCCCGAAAACTTTGCGTGTGCAGAAGAATAGAAAACAAAAAAAAAAAAAACTTGTTCAAAAACTCGGTTTCATTACAGAAGTTCGCTAGTCTTTTGAAGCATATCCAACTAAAAGTTGGAATTTGTGAACCATCGCATCTCCGAGTTAGACGCAGTCAAAAGTAAAGGCACTTGTCGTAAGGACTTGGATCAACAGTTTCTTCGATTTCAGATTATTTTGGGCCCCCAATTGTTAAGAAAAAAAAAAAAAAAAACTTCATCTGGTGAACGGACAACTTTTTGATACCGCAAAAACTACTCAAGTTATCAATATTTTACCGTCACGTTCAGAAATTTACGAACGTTTTTGTCTGCCTATATTTCAAATTTTTTTTTTGTTTTTTTGAAGCAATGTTTTAAAAAGTTGTCTGTTCTAATCCGATATGGAGGTTTTCTTTATGAAAAATTAGAGACTGAATTGTACCTATATATGGTTGATTTTGCAAGTATATTATCCAAGTAAAAATTTATTTCCAAATCAAATTCGAAAGAATCGGATGGACTGGTTCTACATTTTGAGGCTCAGAGAGACTAAAAAATGTTAATTCTTTATATATTTTTTTTTCTGGAACTGCAGGATGGTCAAGCTTCGCGCTGCTGCAGTTTGCACTGTATAATTGCATAAAACGTGATATTTCGCGTTGCAGTTCGGAAAAGGGACGCGTCGGATGGCAGGTTGAGTGAACGATATAACACAGCGTAGGTAGTTACTAGCATTTTGAGGGCAGAGGAGTTACGGGGGTAGTTGGAGGTGGGCCGCATCAATCACTGCTCTGATTACTCGCTTTTACCGCTAAACCGGCGTCATACAACATCGGATGCCATCAGCATTAATTTTCGACCACGCGAAATGCTGACGAATAGTAGAGAGAACAAATTGCTTTGGATTTAGCGCTTGTCATAAATCGATGAAATCGAAGTTTGCATCTCTAAATCATCTGCATCCAGCTAAAATTCTCGTACCCACCTAATATACCCAAAAAATTATATTTTATTCAAAAGAAAAATCGTTTATACTATACATACATAAATATCTGTACACACATATGTATACGTACAATATCCATTAATTAATTATTTTTATACCCGCACGTCCGCGACGAATTTTAGGAATTTGCGGATTTTAAAAGATAATTATGGGCTTTCCAGCGGCGAAGGGTGTATACCTATAATAATGTATATAAATCGGATAATTGGCTACGTGCGTGTATATTGGAAATATATTTTATCGATAATATGTGTATATACATAATTTGTCCGGGCGATTTTGTTTGGACTACCACGGAAACACTTGGCTAATTAATAACGTTAATTAGTCAATAAATTAGGGTAATAAACCGGATGTGAAAATAAATTCTATAGAAACCGTGATCAAACCAATTGTTTCTTTTTTTTCCTTTTCTTCTAATTCTGTCTCAAATTTTCTCATTTTATTCCAAAAAACAATAAAATAGAAGAAGAAGAAACTTTTTAGTTTCACGGTTTTATAATACGTATTTTTAATCAGAGGTTCAAAAATTACACTTTTTAATAAAATATGTACGTCGACACTGCGACAATTAGAATTTAATGATATTGAATTCTCCGTAATAATATTTCCATTGAACGTATAAATTGACGTGGAATGTTGCTAATAACGAACGTTAATTCACGTTCATTAATTTATGTGACGTAATAAACTTGACGGAAATTGCGTTTATATTGACCTGTTTAGTGGTTTAATTATTGTCATGAAATCAGAGGCGAGGAAGGGGACGGAGGGAACTCTGCAAAATTATGCCACACGGTTAAACTATTAATTATTTCTTTATTTAATATTACGTTGAAAAACTGACAATATTATCCTCATTAACAGAGGTATAGTACGTCAGGATCAAAAGCAGAAATTTCTACGTATTTAAGAAAACAAAAATTCTAAAAATTTATTGAAATCCGAATTTGACTTAAATATTTTATGAACGCTTTTCAAAATGATAATAATAAAATTTGAATATCAATTATTATTTCATTATCTATTTGATTGAAATCTAAAAACAGAAATTTTCATTTCCAAAAGCGTTATAGAAATTTTATAACAAATTAAACCAAACAAATAATTTTCATTTTTCAATTTTTTAAGCGCGAATAATTAAAAGTAGAGTTCTTTGGCTTTGAACCTTCAGTGTAGGTAAGTTTTTTCTGTAATTCTAAGTACGAAAAAGAAATAAACCTGAAAAATGAAAATGAACATGATGAGGCGAATGATGAGTGATATCTTCTCTGTGAACAATCTTTTACTCACCGTAGTATACGGAGTCCCGTTTGCCCCTAACGGCAGTAATTACTTTGGCAAAGGGTGGAAGCGTGGGAATGGCAAACGAAGAGCAACGTTTTCCCTTTAATTTCCAAAGTATGACAGCCTTTCATCGGGATATACCTACAGTAAAATTGGCGAACGGTATATATACGTGTCCCCGAATATATGTTCAGCTTGTGTAACGTACCCAACCCAACGTCGCTAATAATTACAGGGTAGCCGTTAAAAGTAAAATAATCTGAAAATCATCGTTTCGAATATCGATAACTAATAGCGAAAGATTATTTCGTATAAGTAATTGGCGTAGGTATAGGTAAACGCGATGATTTAACGTCGTGATAACCAACAGCCCGCCCATGTGTTATATCGAGTTTGAAAGTGGAGTTCGAAGATCGAGTTTAACAGTCTAAACGAAACTTGGTAACGATTATTATACGGATATAACGACTTGCGGCAATTAGGGGTTCAATTTATTATACCGTATATATGAAAATTGTATAGAATGTTTGTGATCCGATGAACTTGCAGTGCAGGGTATGCCTTTGATCAATGATAAATTACCACACCTGTGGGAATATCTTTGCCGAGTTATAACGTTGAGTGCGTCTTCCGGATCTTATCTCTTTCTACGCGGTTGCAGACTGCTCTTGCGAAATGCTTACGTATATTTATTTGCCACTAAGAAGACGGATGATGGGCAAAAAGGAACGAAGAGACATGGAAGTAGGTGTGCAGGGGGATATAAAAAGTAGTCAACGGTTCGTTGATAAATAGGTACACCCCCCATCACTTCCGGACCTTTGGGGAAGTTGGGCAGCCCGCTAGAGTGCCTATACACGTATTTATACACAAATACGTATGTAGAGTTCACACCGATAAGCGTGTCGTTGTGTAAAGCAGTGAGCAGCCTCGAAAAGCACTCGACCGAATGTACACATAGTGTACATACATACCTACTGATAGATACAAATTTCTCTATATAAGTATACATCCGCACGTCTCTTGTGCCACTTTCTTATCCTGGAAAAGCTGCAATCGTTCAATCGTCGTCGAAATCTCGATGGGAGATAGAAAGGAAGAAGAGATTTGGCGTGCAGTGCTACGTCTGGTTTCATTTGAAATTTTGTCGTGGGGTGGTTTAGGACCTTGCAGTTACGAACATGTACCGGTGTTCGAGTGCAGTGAGTTTATACGATACTTTGATTACCCCATTCATTTCGTTACCGTCTACCATCCCGTTTAATAATTTAGGTTCAGATATGCTTCACTCGAGTCGCTATGTGTTCTTTGAAAACGGGTATTCCTGAAGGGTTTTTGTGTGTGGAGAAAAAAAAATTCTTCAATAACTAGATTTCATTACAGAAGTTCGCTGCAGTCTTCTGAAGCATTTCCAACTAAAAGTTGGAATTTGTGAACCATCCCATCTTCGAGTTAGACGCAGTCAAACTAAAGACAGTTGTCGTAAGGACTTGCATCAACCGCTTCTTCAATTTCAGATTTTTGGGTCCCCGATTGTTCAGAAAAAAAAACTCTACCCGATGAACGGACTAATTTTCGATACCGCAAAAACTACTCGAATTATCAATATTTTATTGCCACATTCAAAAATTCACGAACGTTTTGAAGCAAAAATCAACGTTTCGAAAGGGTTGCCTGTTCTCATCGGACTGAACAATTAGAGACGATTGTTCTCAGCACGTTGTGACAATTCAAAATTTTTTTATTTTTCTTATCATTCGGGAAGTAAGAAAAATGAGAGAGAGACATGAGCAAAAGGGAGAGGAGATCCGGTACATCGATTGAATGATATATCGGAAGGCAGTGTGCTTCGCGGGGTTTGAGTGTGCCTATTAAATCCAACCAGCGCAGTTTACTGTTTAGTTACAGTACCTACATAAGTACAGTTGGCAAAAAGCAGCCCGTATTCTGTACAGACTACTTGACCCGGTTCGATGTTTATCGTTTGGCTCGTAAGTTTTACTCCGGGGAGAAAACCTGGGAAATACGTGAAAAATTGTGAAAACCTCGCGGTTTCCTGCTGCTGCTGCTGCTACTGCTGCCGTTGCTGCTGCTGCACCTATACATAATGCATACACGTATGTATGTGTGTACCTTATACCCTACGTACCCGCAGCACAAAGCAGCTTCAATCCGTTTCGCGGTTATGAAATATTATCTCCCACGATTTGTAAAGGATAAAGAAAAAGAAAAAAAAATTCACCAGAAATTTGTTCATTTTTGTTTTGTTTTTTTTTGCCAATACGGATGAATGAAAATTCTTCACTAATTGCTAGCTCACAATAAAGATGGAAAATTGTACGTATAAAATCGCAAAATATACCGTATGGGTGAAAAAACTGCGTTTGCAATGAGGAATAAATTCGAAAAATAAAATAAGAATAGAAAAGGAGATGGAAGATCGTTTTTTCAAGTACGATGATCTCTTCCTCTCTATTATTTGCGTTATTTTTCCAACTATCCACGGTGTGAAAAACCCAGTCAAGTTCTTCAGGCTCGTCAACAAGGGAAACAGTGCTTCTTGTATTGCCTATCGACCATAGAATGACACATGGGTATGCCAACGGAGAGTGAAGTGGCAATCAGACCCCTTGTCC
Source organism: Macrophya alboannulata (assembly GCA_949628255.1). Classification (NCBI taxonomy): domain Eukaryota; kingdom Metazoa; phylum Arthropoda; class Insecta; order Hymenoptera; family Tenthredinidae; genus Macrophya; species Macrophya alboannulata. The sequence continues at coordinate 32,032,836 of OX451208.1, forward strand.
TCCAACCTCACTTGAACTCCTGCCACTGCGCTGCGTTGGCCCCTTCTGGTTTTCCTTTGGGACAGGACTGACGCGAGTTGTAACCGACCTGGGGCTGGGGGTTTAAAACTGGGAACTGGTAACCGGGGATGGACCTGGCCGGATAGAAACGGCAAGAAATGCAAAATGGAGTTCCTCGAGAGGGCAAAGGGGATAGGGAAGCGAAGAGAACAGAACAGAACCGAAGTGAAGTGAAGTGAAGTGGAGTGAAGTAAAGTCCAGACCGTTTCTCTGCTGATACTTCGGTCCACGTATCCTCGACTGTTCTTGAAATGCCCGAGGGGCTTGTAAATTGCATTCTCTCAGATAAATTAGAATCGTATGTATGGTACCTACCTACCTTATACCTACCTACCCACCTACGTAGAGGTACCGGGTTCCTACCGTCTGGGGATCGCCGGTTTATCCCGATCTGAAAGAGACACTGTAAAATATATATAGATGGAGGCGTGCTTTATGGAAACGAACATCATCCACCGCCGCGACTGCAAATGTGCACGTCATATTTTTCATCGAATAGAGAGATATCTATACTCGACGTTTAGTATTCACTTTAAAGTCCGGATGTAGATTCTAGAAGCGTCTCTCTTGAGGACCGGTATCAACGCCAACTTATACCAAAGCTCGGAAATCAGGAATATCAACGAATTCATATTGGAGTGACTCGCGATTGATATACAGACCTGAATATGTACCCATTCAAATATCAAATTCTCTTCAAAAATTATTAACGGAATTGATTGCAGTATGGTCGCGACGTGACGACGTCTGACTAAACTTTTCACGTTCTCGCATATATTCTCTTCGCAAATTTTTAACTTCTCACTTTAGCAAGAGGGAAGTTATTGTAATCACCCCGAAAATGAAAAGTTGAGTTTTCACCAGATCTCCACGGTTCAAGGTCAGGAGAATCACCTCCGACCATTTTCAGATAGACGTCTGGGTGTGTGTATGTATGAATGTGAGTGATCAGTTTTTTTGTCCGACGATATCTCGAGAACGAATGATCGGATTTTGATGAATTTAGTATCAATCGACGCAGATTCTCCGAACTTACAACTGATTAAATTCTGGATTTGATCGGTCCAGTAGTTTTTGAGATATTCGAAGAACAAAATTTTGAAAAAAATAATTTAATCGACGATATCTCGAGAAAGGATCGACGGATTCTAATGAAAATTGGTATCTCAAGGTTTTCTGGACCGTTGATCACGAATACAAGGACAGATTTTTCTTAACCCCTCTCATCTGAAAATTATCTACCAATAATTATTTTAGGAAATCTTCATACATGTATTTTTTTTTTTTACTTGAAAGATTTGGGTGGGAAGTTTTAGGTCTGGCCCATCGTGGTCAGTCGATTCACCTGCTCGTTCCTATTCTATTTGATAATTCTCCCAGTTATAAGGTTGAAAATATATTTGAAAAAATTTCGATATAAAAATCGAATGGATATCGTTAGTATAATTGAATTTTTAATCGAAGGTAAATGCGTGTAGAGGGTTGATCGAATAACAGTAAAAATATGTTCAGTTATCGTATTTCGGGGCGAATTTTAAACCCCCTGAATTTGTTTATTTTTCCATCGCTAATTGCGATTCAAAATTTTCGGTATAGCACAGGGGCTAATGGCTCCTCGATATACCGCCGCGCAAATTCCCCACGCAATTATTTTGGGGATATATATAACAGCGCCGTATACGTACGGTTTCAGAGAGATAGACCATAAGCGGAATAGAGAAGCGGAGAAGAGAGGAGAGGAGAGAATGCGAAGGTATCAGATCGATCCCATCGCACAGTACCCACTGCGACCGAAATTTCTATACCACTAAAAGCGATGCTGATTTAATTCAATAATCTACACTGCAACCGTGATGCGACAGCTGCCCACGAATGTCAGGAACAGCTATACCTATACCTCCTATATTTCGCGAGTTAATCACCCTTATCGATTCTGTAACTGACAGCTGCGTCCAAAGTGTAGTAACGTTACTCATGCAAAAACTAGTATCATACGTTCCAACGTTATTAGTTTATCGATGTTATGCCCGCTAGCTACACTAGAGATTCGGATGGCCTTTTACCATTTTCTCAACCCCTGATCCTATTCAAAAATTCACGACTTTGACAACCTTTTGAAAAGTATCGACAAGGGTGTCTCAATCGACAGATCTTCACCGTTAACAAGTCAATTTTCAGCTTCGAGGAAATCACAGCAAAGGGACTTTTCTGAGGCGGGATTTTGGGAGCATCGATAAACCGATTTCATCGGTTAAGGGCTGTTTCTCTTCTCGCGATAATATTCCATGAAATGACCGTTGGAATTGTCGATGAAATAAGATTTACAAAAAATTGAATATCTTCTAAAGTTTGGGAATAAAATAGAATTCGAAACCACTTTCTAGGGGAAATCGTCCGAGAAAAATAACCAGCCATGAGCTTCCCTGGTGAAATTTTCTGTTGCTCAGAATTTTTATAGAGGAAACTGGAGCATTTCATACTTTTCCATAAAATGATTGTAGTTTTTCATAGATTTTATTAAAGAAAAAAAATTTGTAGATGTTCATGGTTCATCATAAAAGATTGTAGATCCCGAAAAATTCGTTGTTTTTGGGTCGATAAAACTAAATGAGAACGAAAACCCAAAAAATTTATAGAATCATTTTTACCAGCTTGAGAAATTTTTCCTAAATTCCGAAATCCCTTCGATGTAGTGTTACGTCGAAAGTGTAAAGCGACTTTGTGAGGGTCAGAATCTGTAAATTGAGACAAACTTTTTTCGCGCCAAAGCTTTTCTTCATGTAGAAGTAATTACTGGGAGAAGTTTAAATTTTTTTTTCTGAAAAAAGGTATACTAGCTGAATAACGCGTAGGTATTTTCTATATCTAGTAATAAATTGTGCTCAAGTGCCAGGAAATATTCTGCGATTCTTTCCAGATGACGAAACCGCTTTGGTTCACGGGGTCGTTACGTCAGACGGACTCTTCGACGGGACCGTGAGCACCGACGGTGAAGAAATTTACATAGAGCCAGCCAGCAGGTACTTTAGAACTAGACGGAGCGAGTCACCCGACGTCGACGTCGACGTCGACGCTGATGCTGACGCCAGTCCGGTATACCACACGATAGCGTATCGCTCTACCGACGTCGCGACGCCGCGCCAAGAGCACTCGTGCGACAGCGAGCGTCTCCATCGAAATGGTAGCCTCAAATTCAACCATACGTAAGTAACAGAATAAGGGATAGAGATCAGAACTCTGAAGTTACTGAAGATCCTCGCATATTTTTTATGAAAAAAAAAAATCTGTCTGAAATTTTTTCTTCGCAAAATCATCGAAGACGTCGTTCCTTTTCTCGCTGTGGAATTATCATCACTTAATTGCACCTCGAGTACGAGATCGATCATAAAGTCAAATCAGTTTATGATAATGAGTTAATAAATTTTTCCAAAAAAATGAAGAAAAAAAAAAAAAATTATAATAATTGCGATTATTATCATCGAAATCTGATTCGAAACCCGCGATTATTTACCGCAAATAATCTCCCTCGAAATTGCAAAATGGTAATATACCCTCGGAATATCTGAGTATCGAATTATTTTTAATTTGAGTACCTATATCCGACGAAGAATGGATCACCCGCGGGTATAGGTATAGGTGGTTTTAAATTATCAATGTTTAATCAAAGATCAGCTTTCCATGAGTCGAGTCACGGGGTCTCTCTGTAATTCGCGAGAAAAGGAAAGAAAAATAAAATAAAGAATATAGCAAGAGAAAAAGGAAATGATAGAACCTTAGCTAATTACGTTGAACATGCGAGCTCAAAGCTCGGCAACTTTGCAGCGGTTTCTGAACGATAAGAAACCGTGAACGGCCGCAGGACAAGTTTATAAAAAAACAAAAAGAAAATTCACGTTGTAGATTTAACCTCGACAAAAAAAAAAAAAAAAAATTTGTTTTCACGCCTATGAAAAGGTCCGATTATGTGATGTGAAAAGGTAAAGTAAAATCTCGTTACAAGCCTGATACAGGTGAGCGTTTCAACACCGTGACCAAAACTAGCCGTGGTCTCGAGGGGTGGAGGATATATATCGTCGAGCGGCATCTACAAGGACGATCTTTACAAAATGATCTACTCTAGTTTCAGAAAAAACGAGGCACCCTATCAGCCCAACACCTCGCAACCGATCTACCAGCACCTGAACGATGGAAAGTCTCACGCAAAGCCCGGCTTTTATCCCAAGGATGCTCGAAGAAAGAACCCAACTGCCAGCTCCCACAATTTAGAACTACTCGACAAGTAGGTTCAGCAATCTTGCATTCGAACCGGAATATATTCAAAGACGTGCCTCTCGGAATTCTATACGAACCTTTTAGAGTGGGAGAGAAAAAAAAGGGATCAAAATGAAATGAGAAAAAAAAAAATAAAATAAAAATAAAAAATTCGGGGATGAGCTTAAGCGATGTGGCGAAGACATGTATACGACCCTATCTTAGAGCGATTAGTTGTTCGGTTAAACAGAAATTTGGAGTACTCCAAAATTTATTTATTTATTTGTCGACCAAAGTTTGTTTCACATCAAAAAAAAATTTCTTTGAAAAACTTTGTCGTAAGGTTTCAGGCACATCGTTGGTCCAATTCAATCTCTCAAGGTCTTGCTTTCTTCAGACAGCAATTCTACATCTTACGAACGTGGGGATCGGTGAAAAAAAAAATCATGTTAAAAGTTACGGTCAATTATCAAAAATTTCCAATATTTAGGCCACTAATTTGCAAATAACTTGGCCAACACGAAATCGCAAAAAAATTCCCTCGTTCACACGATGAGGATTTCTTTTCTGAACAAAATGAGCCCTCAACGACCTTAATCGCAACAACGATGTGCCTAAAACCTTACGACAAAGATTTTCAAAGAAAATTTTTTTTCTGATGTGAAATGAACTTTGGCTGAGAAATAAATGCATTTTGGAGTACTCCGAATTTCCAAAATCAAGCTGTACTGGTTCCCTTAAACTATATACACATGGTGTACATAATATATTAGTCGGAGCTTATGTAGAGACGAAAAAACTGCAGAAGATCAACAAAAAAAAAAATAACAAAAAAAAACTTGAGTAAAGACGAAAAAAAGGTTAATCTAATTGTAAGTCATTAGTCTTTCGAACAGATATATTTTCTAGGTGAAGACTCGACCGAGGACCGCGACCGGGACGGAAGGAAAAGTTCCTTATTTCAACAACGTGTATATAGAAGAAAGATGAGGCCAACTGTATTTTTCCCACAATTTTTTGGTGGTTTGCTATATAGAATATATCTAACAACGGGGGTTCGGTGCCCGTTGGTATATATCAAAACGTTTTATTAAAGCTCGACCTAACTTGGTGCAGCACGGAGTTATACCACTTAAATTCGTCGCGTATATGTATATACCTACTACTCGTTTCCGTGAGGAATAAACGTCGAATAACAAAACAAACGTGAGAATATGAAAAAAGGAAGTAAGTGAAGAGAATGAAAAAAAAAAAGAAAAGTATTTCAAAAACCTCACCTCGATGAAAAAAAAAAGGAAAAAACACTTGTTGCGCTTTTACAAGTTGCGAGTATATATATATACCTTATATATACGTATATACCCAACTACTTAACCCCGATACAATTAAAGCTTCGGTAACTTTTTTTAACCCCGAATTAAACAGGGAGTTTAGAATATTCTATGACTAGATTCAAGGATCTTGAATCTCTCATTCTATTTGACGAACACTTGACCCTTAATTACTTTCCTAATCCTATAGATCATTCGAATTACTGTTACAGACTATACAGAGAGAGGTACACCAGAGTGCTTCGCAAACGGACCTCGGTCGACCCGAAAAAGACAACTTGCATGCTCTACCTTCAGGCCGACCATACCTTCTTTAACCACTACAAATCCGAGGAGGCTTGCATCGAAGTCATGACGCGTCACGTTCAACGGGTCAACGCGATATACAGATATACCGGTAGGTGATATAATATTCGAGTAATTATTATTATTATTATTATTATTATTATTAAGTTTAAGATTAGAATAGAATTTCAGGTACTTTTTTTCTTCTTCTGATATTGCGCGGCGAATTAAGAGCTTGTTTTCATCCCCTATCGAGCGTGTCTTTGGCACGTAGCTTGAAGTCGGTTGTTTTTTTTTTTTTTTCAAAACTAATTAAAACTTTTACGGGAGAGCCTGTTTGTGCCGAAAAACGAGAGTTGGAATCCATTAAATCAACATCTCGGGTTCAAATACATCGATTTTTTTTTATTTTTTTTTCTCTCTTTTGGTTTTCATGCTGTGGACAAAGTGCCTATATCTGCCGTTCTCGGCGTTGAGGTAAATAAAAAATGTACACCCAAATATTTGTTGGCTAATATTTATTGGTCACCGTTCATCGTAGCCGCGTACGTACGAGGCAAAAAATGAAAAAAAAAAACAAGTCAAAAATCCAAAAATTAAATGAAATTAAATAAAACGAACTACGTTTTTATATTATGTATACATATACCATAGGTATACACGAATAAATTGAAAGAATATAATACGTACACATATATGTATAAGTGAAAGAAAATTCTTAAACGTATCGATCGGATTTAATAAAAATAAATAAATTCTTACACAGCTGCAATCTTGAATTTCAATTTATTTAATCTCACCGTCTATCTATATATAATATATATTGCTGCTTGTATATATACGCAGCGAATGTCTTATTACGTTGATGTACAAGTAAACTGGAAATGGCGTAAGGGTGGCATCTTGTCTTAAGCAAACAGCTTTTACCCTATTTGATTTTAAATTGGTTTTTCTGATGTCTCTCTCTCTCTCTTTCTCTCTTTCTCTTTCTTTTATTTATTGGTTTTTCTTCATTCACTTATTTTATTTATTTTTTTTTTTCTGACTCTTTGTGCATTTTGTCTCTTTCCTCCATATACCCACCCTTAATGCCCCTGAAGGCGGTTTATTATTTACGATAGCTTATGTGCAGCGTTATCGCGATCGATTCGTTGCAAGCTCTACACATCTACATCTACATATTTATATACATATATATATATATATACTATACTTATGTGTATATAAGAACTTGGTGACTTCGCGAACCGCGAAGGGTCGTTTAGAAATTCTTTAGATATTTCTTATCTCGAAGAACCGTTCAAAGTAGGTAGATATATATGTATATGTATAGTATATACATATACTTCCCTATACTTCCTTGAAATCTTTTACCTAGTATAGAAACGGTCATCAGAATACATTTTCAACGCGTTCAATATTCCCCTGCAGGCGAACTTTTAAACCCACCGCAACAACGAACCACGAACGAAGAAGGCAAGCAGGCTCTGCCTTTTATTCTACATATCAAGAGACTCGGTAGAGTCTCGCGCCAAGTACATTAAAAAAAATTTTTAACGCACGGCGCGAGACTCGACCCGAGTCTCTATACCCGCATGAGAGCTCTACAGCCTATACGGCGATTGTATTATCCTTATATTTTCTGACTCGAGTTACACACGAGATTCAAATATTTATCTCAGAATATGGCTTCAAATAGCTTTCATTTAAGCCCAATTTTTATGCAATCGGTGGACGGAGAGCTGAGATATAATATTCCGATTTACCGAAATGCTCAATTCGATCAAGAATTTTCGTCCTCTCCGTCTCCATCGTCGTCGTCGTCGCCATCCAGCAGTGTTGCCAGTACCGCTCGGAACGAAGTAGCCACGCCGTGGCGCGCGTATAACCCCGAAGTAGCCTATCAGGCGGGAAATTTTTAAATCAAGAGTCTAGCGCCAAGTACATTGAGAAGAATTTTTAACGCGCGGCGCGGGATTCGGTCGAGTCTCTATACCCGCATGAGAGCTCTACGGCCTATGTGGCGATTTTACACGGAGAAAAGATTATAGCGAAATTTCCCATGGATTTCCCATAGATGAATGAGGAAATTTGTACGTTTCAAACAGCGAGCGTCGTGGATCGGGTTTTAATTAAGTATAACTCGAAAACTATACATGATACAAAAAAATGCGGAGTATAAAAAAGTTTCAGCCTGAAGTAAACTTCAAAGTGATGACATACAAAAAATATTGGCGGTTCCGTAAAGTTGAAAAAAAAATTATACTACAATCAGTGTTAAAAATTTCTCAATAACCACGTCTTTTGGGGTTAAAAGTTTCAGAGAATATTCTTCTATTTAAAGCACTTGAGGCATATAAGGCCCACCTTATTTCAAATTGCTTTATATTATTTTTACTTGAAGATAATTATCTCATGAAGGTGGCAAGTGTTGCTTCTTATAATTTCAAACATGCATTTCAATGAATAATATGTCTTTATGCCTCGTAATTTTGATTACAATATGAAAAAAATAATGCTTAACAAGGCCTGGGTTGTTTCTCAAGGCCTAAGCTTTTTTTCATCTTTTCGGAAAACCATGAAACCATTATGAATAATTTTCTAATTAGATTTAAAGTGTAAGCACTCATCAATTAGTACTTATATTAGGTATATCATTTGTACAAGAATGATATTTCCAAACAAGATTGACTTTGAAGAAGGAACAGGCTTTACTATGCGATGCACATAGGCCTTATTATCCGCACTTTTCAATATTGCTAATGTAATAAGAAGTATTAAGGATATAGTTTATACTGGATTGGTGTTAGCTGTGAATTTTCATTTTTTATGTTCCCTTTAATAACTAATACATTCACACTATTGTAAGTCCAGTATTTTTGTGATAGGCTTCATTATACTCTATAAGGCCTGATTACCCTTCGGTACCTTAGTGTAAGAAGCACGTGCATAAATTTTATTATGGAGCCAGATTTAGCTTAGAAGATATGAATCTTTTACTGAATTTATTTCGAAAAAAAACCAACAACAAAAACTTTGTATCACAAGGACTTCGTATCGACTGATAAAATCTTTAAAAACCGTTAAATGAACAGAACTTTATAATCTGTACTTTCATTCCTTCAATTTCGCAGAGTGCTGAAAAAGTTGTATTTTTGGTTCGAAATGAATTCGGTAAAAAATTCATATCTCCTAGACGAAATCTAGCACCACGATAAAATTTATACCCATTCTTTTTACACTATAAAGGAATATTCTCTGAAATTTTGAGCAATAAAAAACGTATGGTTGTTGGGAAATTTTCAAAACTAATTTTATATATAATTATAATTTTCTTTCAACTTTCCGGAACCCCCATATTTTTTTGTCTGCCATCGCCTAGTCATCACTTCAAACTGAAACTTTTTTAAACCTAACATTTTTTGTGAGATGTAAAGTTTTCGAGTTATGCTGTATTGAAACACGGATATTGTCGATTTCCGCATATATCGGATCAGCTGCTAACGTCTGAACGTTTTTTTAATAAAAATCCATAAAAATTCATACGTACTCTTATCAAGTGCCACAAACCTTTTTTAAACCTTGAACCAATTTTTACAGGATCAAAATTTATACAATTCATCATGAACAAGACTAAGTACGAATCGAGATGGTACAAAAAGTAATGAAATCCCCCCCCAAAAGCACCTCTGGTGCAAAAACCGTTCGCCAAGTACATTAATGTGATACTTCCCACAAAAATAGTTTGCAGCCATTTAATCTACAAAAGTATTGAAACCAATGGACGTTACCAAGTACAAATAAATTTGCTCCCAATTAATTTCTGAATGTGACCCAGTCTTAGTTTTCGGTAGGAATTTACGTTGCGATATATATAATGTGGGTAACACGTAATAAAATGCGACATACGAACTCACAAGAAAAGATCAATCAAAATTAAAATTAGGAAAAAACAAAGAAAAGAAAAAAAAATTTGGAGGTAGTGGTACTTGGCGGGCATTTTTGTAAAAATTAGAAGAAAATATAAACGCCCGCCAAGTACCACTACCTCCAAATTTTTTTTTCTTTTCTTTGTTTTTTCCTAATTTTAATTTTGATTGATCTTTTCTTGTGAGTTCGTATGTCGCATTTTATTACGTGTTACCCACATTATATATATCGCAACGTAAATTCCTACCGAAAACTAAGACTGGGTCACATTCAGAAATTAATTGGGAGCAAATTTATTTGTACTTGGTAACGTCCATTGGTTTCAATACTTTTGTAGATTAAATGGCTGCAAACTATTTTTGTGGGAAGTATCACATTAATGTACTTGGCGAACGGTTTTTGCACCAGATACTATATATATACATAAACTCTATTTTATACTTATATACCCCTTTTCCCCAAAACTGTATACTTCATCGAGCTGTATGCACATAATACACTTGAGAATATTCTTTAGGACATTATCCGCGAATCCCTTTTGGCTTGATATCAACGCCCCAGCAGCTATAATGTGTAACCAAACTATGCTGGTGCACAGAAGAGGAAAAAAGTTTCTGCACTTATCTGATCAAACATTGACAGAGATTTTTCAACCATTTTTTTTTTTTTTTTTTTAGGGGCGCCGGGTGGGGGGTGGGGGGTCTTTATAAATGTATGCGAGAGATCCCGCGTCTATCCGGTTTATAAGGATATCGGTGAGGGTATAGCCGAGTGTGAGAACGGTGCGGATACATTCTACAGGCTTAACCACTCGTTTGGGTTCTTTTTGCGCATCGCCTTGGCCCCCGCTTCCCCTCCCCCCGCCCTTTCATCCTTCAGCTTATGGGCCTTTACATTATTTAGTATTTTTACGAACCCTCATAAAGTTCGGGGTGGCTTTAACTCGAGCCGTACCTATCCACCTATAGCTACCACGTTGTGTATATATACTCGTAGATACATACACTTTGTTATACTGTATATACAATTCTCTCCCCATGTCCATACTGTGCCATATATATATCGAGCTTCAATCAACGTCGCGTTACCTCCGCGGGACGAAGCTAGGTCTTTCAATTTCAATGATATTGCCACCAAGTTAAGCTGATTAAGGAAAAACCAGAAAATCCTAATCTTCCCATGAGTTTCAGGCTCTTTCGAGATTCTCTTTAACCGCTAAGAGGCTGGGAGCTGACAAATAACAAAATAAATCGGTGAAATTGAAAACGAGAATATTGCGAGACCTTCGAGGTTTTCTTTTCTTATTTTTTACTCTTTTCTCTTCCATTTCGGGGCACAGAAATTAATACTCATTCATAATTTATGAACGACTGATATATGTATAAGTAATTCGGTGTTATATCCCTGTTATTCGTAGAGGTGATACATCGGTACAAAAGTGACAAAGGATCACCATAAGATCGCGTGACCTCGCGCCGTTTTTAGTGTTTTCTTCCCTCTCTTCTTTTTTTTTTTTTTTTTCTTGCTTTTTTTCTCTCCTTTTATTTTTTAATCCTGGTTAGACAGCGTGATTAAATGCTGTCCGACACGCCAAGGAGGCTTCTCCATCCGTATATATCTGTGTACGTGTCTGCAGATGCGGAAAGCACAAACTTGGCTCAACGAGTGTCCGCTGTAATTTGATTGCCAGATTAGAGTCTGCTCTGAAATTTCTATAGATACCGTTCAGCTATACGTTATACCTAAGTATATTTATATACCTATATATATATACCCAACTTTGCCATGTACCCAGCCGTTTTCTCAAACGAATTACCCAATTCCGATAATCACGCTGAAATTTTGATTAGATTTTTTTTTCTTTCTCGGTAGTTCCAATCTCTATCGATTCAATGTCTCGATGGATTTAGAAAATTTGCCTTCGTGCACGCGGTCGAAAACTCTATATCATTAAATTCCTACGGAATTTTTTTATTTTTAGAACGAAGCCCTCAATTTGAAGATCGATGCAGAATCTATACTGACGTCGATTAGCAATAATTTGATACCATGAACGGGTTGAACGAGTAAAGCAACGAATTTAGTCCCGAAAAGAGGAAAAAAAAAAAAGAAAATAAAAAAAAAAGCTCCGACCAAATTTAGTTTCGAATTGTTCGTGTCGTGAATTGGGAGTGTAAAGGTGTAAGGAAAGGTAAAGGTATAGGGTTGGAACTGTGACGTAAAGACTGTGCGAGGGATTCATCGGTGTATCCGATCTATCGCGTGCGAGTTAGATTCTAGAGTCCGGCGAGTACTTCCGCTCTGCGTTTTTGATCAGATACCTATTTTGTTTAGAATTAATAGCCCCTACCGTGGAAGTGACAGTAAATTATTTTCTAAGTTATAGAAGAAGTGAAAAAGAAAAGTAAAGAAATAAAATTAGATAGAATATATGGGGCATTCCACCCCAACTTGGCAAGCCTCCGACCCTCACCATTTTTGATTCGACTCGAAAATTTTTATGTTGTTCACCCACATGGGTAGAGACTACCATATTTTTTTCAGAATTTTCTTCCATCCCGTTCTGGAGTGACAATTTTTTGAAAAAATCGATGAAACCCAATTCAATCAACAATATCTTCTAATTAAAAAACGCTATCGGAAAACTTTACCAGGTCAAATTTCTCGTCTTGAAGTCTACTTTTTTATAAATTTTTTTAAAAAATTTTCCAATTTTTTTTTTCTATCAAAAAATCAAAAAATCGATTTTTCGAACTGAGTCCCATTTTTGATTTTTTTTCAAAAAATCACAAAAAAAGTACATGTAAAAACGAAATTTTTGAGCCCTGTCTCATCGTGGGCAGATTTTTTTTTGTATTTTTTCAGCCATTTGAAGTTTATTAATGTGATGTGTAATGTTGTGTCAAGCATCCCTCGGAATATAACAAAGAGAAAAAATCATCGGAAAAATATATCCGTCGTGGTGAAATCAAGAGGGCGCAAAAGAATCATCTAACATTGAGCTGCGCGAACTTATTTGAACAACGATAATAGTATATTGAGTAACAAGGGCGTAAAGTGGGCTTTTTTAGACCGAGTGCGGAGTTTGCAGTACGAGTCGGAGCAATAATGATTTCATTATTGCCCGCTTTTTCAATAAGCTTTTTCAATAAGCGGGCAATAATGAAATCATTATTGCTCCGACTCGTACTGCAAACTCCACACTCGGTCTAAAAAAGCCAACTTTACGCACTTGGTACTCAATATACTATTATCGTTGTTTAAATAAGTTCGCGCAGCTCAATGTCAGATGATTCTCTTGAGCCCTCTTGATTTCACCACGACGGATATATTTTTCCGATGATTTTTTCTCTTTGTTATATTCCGAGGGATGCCTGACGCAACATTACACATCACACTAATAAACTTCAAATGGCTGAAAAAAATACAAAAAAAAATCTGCCCACGATGAGACAGGGCTCAAAAATTTTGTTTTTACATGTACTTTTTTTGTGATTTTTTGAAAAAAAATTAAAAATGGGACTCAGTTCGAAACATCGATTTTTTGATTTTTTGATAGAAAAAAAAAATTGGAAAATTTTTTAAAAAAATTTATAAAAAAGTAGACTTCAAGACGAGAAATTTGACCTGGTGAAGTTTTCCGATAGCGTTTTTTAATTAGAAGATATCGTTGATCGAATTGGGTTTCATCGATTTTTTCAAAAAATTGTCACTCCAGAACGGGATGGAAGAAAATTCTGAAAAAAATATGGTAGTCTCTACCCATGTGGGTGAACAACATAAAAAATTTCGAGTCGAATCAAAAATGGTGAGGGTCGGAGGCTTGCCAAGTTGGGGTGGAATGCCCCATATATAAGAAAACATACACGATCGTCGACGTTAATTAATTGTCCTCTCTCTTATATGACTCTGCAGATTTTAACCAGGACGGTCAACCCGATAACATCAGCTTCATGATTAAACGTGTCAAAGTACACGGACATGACTCCCTTCAAGATCCCACATATCGTTACACCGGAAACTACGGCGTTGAAGAATTCCTCGAACTATTTTCTGGTGAGTACAACTATAGTAATATTTTTTTTTCGAATAATTTTGCTATCGATAATTTACACCGATCGATCGAATTCAGACTCTATTTCCGTCTGTGACTTTGACAAGTATAAGGTAATACGGATTTCGGAGTTCTCGATAAAATGAAAAACCAGGAAAAAAAAGCACTTCGAATCCTAAAAAAATTGAATATCTTCGAAAATTTATTGAATCAAAAAAATTTCAAAAGTTTATTCCGCGGGAAAATTATTTCCAAGGAGAATAACCATAATTCCTTAAACGCATTTGAATTGATCCAGCCCGGGATAGGCACCCTTTACATTCGTCAGAGGTGAAAAAAGGCGACGTTTTTAAGGATAAGAATCTGTAGATTAGACCACGTCTGTTCGTTCGTATAGTATATACATTAAATCGTCAACGTCGTAACATTTTTACTCGTAAAATTAACGAGGGATGACAAAAGTTGATAAAGACTAGATAAAAAAAGAAGGACGATTATCCTGTGTACAGAAATTTCTTATAAATAATAATTGATCAGTCTTAATTAATATCCGATTATAGTTATATAAATTTTCGGTGATAGATTTTGCTTTAGTTTACCAAAATGTTCTTGTGACGTTGAAATTTCATAACTTGCCACTTTAAACTTATGACTAACGGACGAATTAATATATTTAAAGACAGCTGATCCTGCAGGATCTTAGCTATAACTATAAGATAGTTACGCGAGGGGATTGAGTCGACTAATCCGAGTTAATAAATTTCTAATCGAATATAAGCTCTTAAGGGATGTGAAGATAGAAGAAAGAAAGAATCAAAATCTAGTGGAAAAGAATAAATGAAAAAATTTCTTTTATTCATTTTGTTTGTATTTGTACGCGTTCACATATTCGCGGCTGAATGTTTTAGTATGTTATAGATTTATAGATGTACAGGTATCGGTGTGGTATCGATTACCGTTGACGGTAACGCGTATAAACACGTGAAACGATACCGGGATTATCAATAAAACTATCATAACCGTAAAAGCCCTAAAGCTCCGTAGTGCCGGTTTTAAAGTTCGATAACGCAAATCCTGAAGCACACCTTGATCTGGCGTGGTGGTACGACTAGATGTTAAACGGTGCGAACGAAATGCTCTCTGACCAACAAGTGAGTAGACGGGTTTAGCATCATCGAGCTTTATTTAGCCCCATAGTAGGGAATTGCATGCACGTGCTTCCGCCTCTGCCTCTGCCTCTGCCTCTGCCTCGGGTTCTCTTCCATTTCGCCTCCACCAACACCATCCACCATCCACCATCCGCCTCCACCCCCGTTTCTCCGTCCCTCACCACTCACGAAGTTTCGCGGCAATATCGAATATCGGAAAACTCTGATAATCCGTGTTAAGCCTGTAGAAAATTGTATAGTCGTTTGGTATACGTTATAGACGATGTACCTACCTACCCCATACCCCGGTCTCTCCGGTGGTTACTTATTCCTTACTTTGACCGGTATATTTTACCCCGAACCAACCGTATAATACACCGACTCACCTCGACCCTAATTTTTATTATTTGTTCGTTTTATTAACCCTCCATCATGCGACGTGCATGCAGGATTATTCCCTCCATCATGCAGGATTATTCCGATTTGAAATTTCTATACATGCAAAGAAACTATAGTTGACGATAATTATCCCGAAGTGCAGGCTAGTTTTTTTTTTTTTTTTTTCTACCGATTTTCGACGAGTGAATATGTCGGAATATCATAATGTTAGTATTATCCAACGTGAACAAACAGTTACGTACCGATTTATGCGGTAAATGTGAGTGAAAATTTATCATGGAGTACGCGCAAGAAATACCTTATACCCTCGAATCCTTCATCCTCTTCGCCAGTTCAAATCCTACTTAATTTATCCATTCAATTTCTATACCTAGATATATATACCTATACGCGGTTATTTACATCATAATGGGAACAGCTTAGAGCTAAGCGGATCAGTCTAATCCCAAATCCGTTCGTTGAATTTTCATCGGTTTTTATATATATTTACTGTAATAATGTGATTTTAGAACGTGGAAAAAGTTCATCGAGTGATTTTTTTTTTTCTCGTTTTGCAGATAGCTAATTTTTTTTTCTTTTTCTGTAATCAAATGGACAATCGTTAATTGGTATTCATAAATAGAAACACAACGTTTTTGAATATACGTGTACACACGTACACTTAGACAGATATGAATGTGTATAGGCGGATCGATTTGTGCCTGAAATATTACGCGGGCTGCCTTTGTTTGGCTCAACATTGGACAGTGGACAATGGAGTGTTTTCGAAGAGCAGTTTTCGTGTTATCGGCTTGTTAGTTCACGTCAGCCCGCGAACCGTTTTCCACGAAACTGTGTACATATTAAACGGGGTGAACTTTAACAGAGTCGAGTAACTAGAACGGAAAGCTACGAAGCGAGAGAAGGAGACAGAGCTGGGCAAGAAATGTTGAAATTGTTACCTAAGAATTTCACGCAGTGAAATTCAAGGGAACTCTGTAGAGATCGTTAAGGAGTATAATACGTGTATACCTCGAAAAGGGGCGATTTTTTAGAGACTTGTATGTCCGAAAAAAAGAAGAAAAAGGAAAAATTGTTAACACAGTTTTACCAGAGCGAGCTTTATTCAAGTAAAAGTTAAAATTTTTAAATAAGATGCCGTCAAAATGAAAGCATTTGTTGTACGAACTAAGATGACCTGGTTCTTGGATTCTATATTCTTGGATCTCTAATTGTTTGGAAAGAAAACTTACATCGGATGAACAGGCAACTTTTTGAAACGTTGATTTTTGCTTCAGTAAATTGAACTAGGCAGAATGAGCTGCAGTCTCAAGGGACTTTACTCAACAGGCACTCACGATTTATCGGTATCATAAGTATCACGTTAATAGAGGATAAGAAAATTGCGATATTTATTTTTGTAGGTAAACTATCGGAATGGATGTCATATCCTAAGATTTCTTGCCAGGGACATAATCCCCAACCGAAATTAGAGTGACGCTCCAAAAGACTAGAGTTTTGGGTCAGTGCAGTAGCCTCGGACAGTCCGGATGGACAAAAAACCCTGAAAAATGATGAATCTTTGTAGGTAAACGATCAGACTAGATAGAAAATCAAAATTTTTTTTTCCAAGGGCATAATTCTCAATTGAAATGAGAGTTATCCTCCAAAAGACAAGAGATTTGGGTTGGCGCAGTAGTATCGACCAGTCCGGACAGACAAAAATCGTTCTTAGGGAGGCAAATTCATAAGGCACTCTAGAGATATACTTCTATAAATTCCCTCGAATAATTGCACATGTATGTACATATCTGCGAGGGCTTGGACCACCACATGGCGAAAGTCCAAATGAAACCAGTAGCACATGCCAAATCTCTCCTTTCTCTCTACATCCCTTGGCTATTTCGACGACGATTGAACGATCGTAGCTTTCCAGGTTAAGAAAGTGGTACAATTAGAGACGTGGGGATATACTTGGAGAAAAAATTTGCATCTGTATCGCAGTTCCATAATCGTATATAATCAGAGTGAATTCAACGTGATTGAATATTGTTTTATTGATATCGTCGTGGGTCGATCAAGAGCGTGTAGCCACATGTCAAAGGACCGGCAAGGGACACTTTCGAAAGTCATTTCCCATGGGGGATGAAAGTTTCCTGTAGGAAATCCTAGACCACAGTGATCGCCCTCGTTTCCAGTATGGCTCGATCCCTGAGGAGTCTTTGCCGAATCTGCATACAAAGCAGTTTCCAAGGTGTTATAACACCGGACACCAGCATGACCTGGCCAAAGTAGGTATACCTTCCCATCTACCTACCTACCTACCTACCTACGAGAAGGATAGTCGTATAACAAGCGACAGCCAGGCGAGTTAAGCCCCGGGATTTACCCATTGCATTTCCCTGGCACATCGCGGCTGGCTCTATTCGTCTGACGGCATCACCGAGGGGTAAGGATCGGACGTCTAAATCTCAATCAAACTGAGATCTCACCCTACGTAGCATGGGCACCTCGCTGATCGTAGCATAATATAGTCCGCCATCAGCGATAGCGATTTACTCCGCAGGGTTTCATCATCCTCCTCGAACACCCCCAGTTTCTCGACTAGGTACCTATACTGGTTATGCTTTAGCAACAACGAGGGTTGATAGGGTTTAGCTTGCCCATGGTGGGTCAGGGTGAGTCTGCAGGGGTAGGTGGACTACCGGTGCGAAGCGAACCATAATACCCCGGTTCATTGCTTGGGCCGATCGACCAGAAACGCCACAATGGGTTGAGCACACCCGCGATAAGCGAACAACACGCCGACAATGATAATAGTTTACCGTCCGCGTTTACGTTTGGCTTGGTTTGGTTCGGTTTGGTTTGGTTAAATTCGGTTGGGCTAGTTCGCCCCGGTTTCATTTCGCCCGTTTAATTTTCACCCGCGTTCTTATCGCCCTTTTAATACCAGCCAGTTAACCATTACAGGACGTACCTACGCACATATACATACACACCGGGAACTGTGATAGTACTCAAAAATGAATAATAAGCGATCACTTACACCCACAGCTTCACCCCAACCCTCTGGATAAAAATGAGGAAACAGAAACGCGTTTCGAACCCAAAATTCGCATTAAAACTTATTTACGAAGTCAAAAGTTTAAGGGCAAAGTCGACAAAGGGGAAGAACATTACAATTTATTTACGAATTATCGACCGTAAGCTAAGAAAACAAAAAATTAAGCTCAGTTCCGACATTTGAAACACAAATCATGGCATTTAGAGAATCATTTTGCATCAAACCATTCGGAAAGAATTTTTTGTTGCATGAATTGGCGCACCCCAAGAATTGGATCACCAATTTTTTGTTTTCTGAAAGGGGACGTTGAGACGAAGAAATTGCATAAGCTGGTTATACGTCTCGAAGTTGGGTAAGTCTATAACCAAATTTTCGAAAATTCATTGAGACATTTTCAGGTGCAGTAACAAGCTGTGAAATTTCTTTGTTTCGACCCCCTGACAACTATACCTATTCTGCGATAAATGTAATCGTTGAATGATAATTTGGGTAGAAATATAAGAGCTGCGGGGAATTTCTTAAATTGAAAAGGTAACGTTACGTATAATATACCAAAAATCGTAAAATTTGAAATAATAATTAGGGCGAGGGCGAGAGTACTTGTCAAGTGAGACTCTGACGTGCCTTAAACGAATCATTCAACGACGTAATTAGTGTTTACAACGGAGGGAAACGTTTTAGTAGGCAAAGCTCTAGGTAATGGCCTGAAGGGAGAAGCATTTATCCGTTACATTGAACGCGCCACGGTAGGACAACTTGAATACAACCTGAATACAAAACGTTACTCTAATCGAGAGTCGAATTTACTTGAACGACAGAAAAAAATATATATAAAATAAAAATAAAATAAAAAAAAAATGAAACCACCACGATTCAACTCCCGGCAGTCATTATTCATTGGAATGAAAAGAAAGAAATTTCTTATGGTCTGCGAAACAGCAATCTTCGCTTTAGCCATTTCTTTTTTTTTTTTTTTGCTTTTTCTTGTTCCATTTCGTTTCTCTTTTTTTTCTTATCGCCGAGTGAAAAGCTCACGTCACTTCCGCTTCTCGTCGGGTTCACATGCTTGCGTGTCCCTTTGCGGTGCGAGTGGTTCTTTTTAATTTTAATTTCTGTGTATAATTAAGAATATTTCATACATACATATTATACATGATGCATGTACACTAGGGTGTGTCATTTTGGGGCTATTTTTTTTTCAACTTACAAACAGGTTTTTTACTTGCAGAAAGATAAAATAAGAAGCCTGTTGAAATTTGAAATCTTCTATTTCCCATTTAAATAACACGCGGAAATGTTCTAGTGGCACACTTCAATTTTTATATCTCAAGTACTAATCTACTCAGAATAATTCTGCATAGCTACTTTTGTTCGAAATTGAACGCTCTACAAAAAAGGTCTCTTGGTATTTTTCGATAAATCTAACTGTTTCCAAGTTGGTTATTGGTTAATTACCATCGATAGCCAACAACCAACATGGAAACAGCTAGATTTATCGAAAAAGACCAAGAGACCTTTTTTGTAGAGCATTCAATTTTGAACAAAAGTAGCTATGCAGAATCATTCTGAGTAGATTAGTACTTGAGATATAAAAATTGAAGTGTGCCACTAGAACATTTCCCGTGTTATTTAAATGGGAAATAGAAATTCGCGATGAGGCACCTCTTAATATTAATATTAAGATCTCAAATTTTAACAGGCTTCTTATTTTACTTTCCTGCAAGTATACAACCTGTGTGTAAGTTGAAAAAAAAAAGTTGCCCCAAAATGACACACCCAAATATTATACACATACGAAAATTGGATATCGATATATACGTGGCATTTTATTTCGGTGTAACTTCGTACCTGTGAAGCATTTGGGAAGAAAAAAAGTCGAAAAAAATTGAATCGGAGACACAAAAATATAGCCCCGACCCTGCGGGTCAGCGATTTAATTTCGGAAATATATAACACCTCGTGCTATTTTTCTAGCCAACCTACAGAATGTCCGCGGATTAGAAACCGGAACGAAAAAAAAAATAAAAAAAAAACAAAAAAAAACGGTAAAGAAAGTAAACGGGCAACGCGCGGTTACCGCAACTGAGTTACGACCACAATTTTTATTTAATTTAACTCGTCGCCGAGTTCTGAAAATATGGAAGAATTTTAAAACAGAAACCTCGCCCTTTTTATCAATTTATTATCGTTATGTATATACATATGGGTATATATGTATCTCGTTGACAAATATTTGAGTAGATGCAGCCGTTCGATAAATATAATAAAAAAATAATTAAAAAAAAAAAACACGTTTTATTTGTGCATTCCCGATTTTGATTCCCATAAGGTAAAAGAATATCGAATAGTTTTCATCGATTTCCGATAAACAACGAAAATATGTTTGCAGCAGAAAGAAATTTTTCTTAAAAACACTTAAAACGATCTTTTGCAATATATACTCATAATTTTTTTTTTCTTTTTTTTTTATCGAACAACGTGTAAAGCGGATTCCGAATTTCCGGCTTACCGTCAAATTCATCTTTCAGAAGATCCGATTTTCGGTGAACAGCTAATTAAATCTGAAACATACGTGCCACGTTTCCCATGTAATTAGTTACCACAACTATCGAATCCTCATACTGCTATAGTATAGTAAATTAATTAAATTGAATATCCGTGCAGTGTATCCTTTGCTCGGCTTCAAAGCTTATCAAATATAATAATTCAGTAACTAACTTTAGCTAGAGAAATCCGATTTTGGGTTAAATAAATTAATAACTATCAGCTTAATTAATCGAAATGAATCTTCGATTGACACGCGATTTTCAATCAATTTATTATTATTATTATTATATAATCGAACCACGAAACTTTAATACCCAACTATTATTTAATATTTCAAACTATATATTATATATATATGTACATATATATACATATGTATGTGTATATACTTATAGATTATAGGTATAGGTATATAAGTGTTTAGGAGAAGTATGATTGATGAGGAAACTTTATTAAACGCGGCGTTGGAGAATGGAAGTTTGTCAAAGGCAGCCTTATTAATAGCTCGGCTGTCACTTGACATTGACGGGTCGCGCCGTCTTTCATACTTTGCTATTGAAGAGTGGCTAATTTATTATCGAATGTCATTTTGCCAATATTTCGAACTTCCGAACCGCGTGTCATTCAAATAAGAGAAGAGAAAGAAAGAGAAGGGAAACGATCCAAATAAACCAGCTGCAGCCCAGCTCCTGTCCATAATATTTTTCGAGAGAATCAACTTCGACAAGCGGATTAACATACATCCCCGTTAATGCTTGATTACGATTGCTCGTAAAATCTAGATGCATTTCTATCAAACTTCTTCCCTCTGGCAACGGGGTGTATTTATTTGTTTTATTTATCCATTCATTTTTCATTTTTCTTTTCTTTTTACCTTACTTATAAAATTTATGAGCAGATTGGTAAAGTTAGACGAACCTAGATCCACCCTTTCTCCATATCTTGGAATCCAGCCAATCCCTGATTAACCCAGCTTCTTACTGAAGGCAATTAACTTGCGGGAAAATTGTCTTAACGGGAGCAACCAGCTTTTCAGCTGAAGAGATTGCGAGAGAGGAGCCGCTTGCTTTCCGGGAACTCGATGAATATAACGAGGCTGGGGGTTATAAGATAAATCAACAATAACTTTATCCAGTTTTAAAACTACTCCGAGGAGAAGCCCGGGGAGAATTGTATATATCCGTTCGTAGACGGTCAGAAAAGTTTTTCCTCTTATATTCCTTAATACCTTATAGAAGTTTGAATAATAATTATTTCAGTTTTATCACCATAACAATTTAGGGAAATACTATTTACGGTGAACGGGAATCGATCGGACATCTTTTACGAATAATAGTTTAGTACTGTACCATTTTTCGACGAATGACGTATCGATTATTAAAACATGTGTAGGTATCTGTGTAAAAACTATGTCGTTGATTTTTTTTTTTTTTTCCAGAGGAAGACTACGACGCGTTCTGCCTCTCTTACATGTTCACCTATCGAGACTTTGAGAAGGGTACATTGGGATTAGCCTGGACTGGAGATTTGAAAAATGCTGGTGGAGTCTGTGAGAAAAATGGGGTATGTGCTTTAACGTTACGTCTGATATATAAGTCCCGGGAAACGAATTCGAGGAAGTAGTTTTCTGAGTAGTAGAACAGAGCGCGTATGCATATCTATATATGCACATTGAAATATATACATATATCTCGAAACTCAGTTATAACCTTTTACGTAAATAAGACAGCTCTCGCTAAGTATACCCCCTTCAGAACATACACAATTCCGTCGAGTTTCCGAGCTTCTTATTCCACTCTAATATTATGCTAAATACATGGGACATTGCATTACATACCGTACCGGGGAAAAGGACATCGTTAAAAATGTACTATACTAACGAGTACTCTGGCTCAATGGACGATAATTCATAAACGATTGTTACAAAAGAGACCCTCGGTGTCTAGACTCGTGGATAAATGGCCAACAGTAATTTCACTCTCTGTACATAAATCGCACGTGTCTCTAAATATAAAAGTCAAGACTTTTTATGGGAATGAAAACTTCTCTGTCGACGATATAATGTCACAGATTTATTGGTTTTCGATGGTTTAGGTGCCCCCGTCGTCTTGTTGAAATTTCTCTCTGCTTATGAGAAAATGAAATCCGTTAGTAAAAGAAAATGAAAGTGGATAAAAATTATGGTTACAGCATTACAGGGGAAGCATGAAATCTCTGAACACAGGAATAATTACCCTCCTAAACTACGGGAAGCACGTGCCTCCGGCCGTATCGCACGTCACGTTGGCCCATGAAATCGGACACAACTTTGGATCGCCGGTAAGTTGGTTACTACAGCCATATAGATAGACAGATTTCCTCATCCCTTTAGCTCGCGATTCGTGCCCAACCTTCAACAACCTCGAATTCTCCCGTCCCATCATCCCCGTCCTCATCCTCATCCTCATCCTCATCCTCATTCTCCCCTGGTTCCTTGTACCTCTCACCACCCCGATGCCGCTCCAACGCCGCCAAACTTGAGCGCTAATCGGTAGCGGAGTTGGGTGTTACCCTGGCATGGCCTATGGAATATCAATGAATTTTCAGACGCCTGTGTTAAGCTCGAAAAGATCCTAGCTAGCGGAAAAAAGAAAACTTTTGCGAATCTTTACTACACATTGCAAGGCGACTCTCCTTCCCCGTCTCTTTCTCTCGCGTCAACTTTTTACTCTCTTTATTCATACTTTAAAGCGCACTTTGATACTCTGCGCGTATCATACCAGAGCCAAGTAAAGACAGGATCTAATGAAACTTCAAATTTCTTTTTTTTATGAAATGACAGAGTGGAAAACCGATTTTATCACCGTGCGAGGAATCGTTGTGAAGAACTGATATCAAAACGTGGTTCACTCTGTGTCAATTAATATTTTCAAAAACTTTGACTCTGAGCGATTTCTATAACGACTTTAGGAGGTCGGGGTCTCTGCACGGACCCTGGATAATATATTGCAAGTAGAATCGAAAACCCATACAGTCGTACGTCATCGAAGTTCCGCTGTACCAGCTGTTGCCAGTCCTTCACGTCCACAGCCCCGTAACATCCCCCGTTTCATACTCACTCTCTCTCGGTGTTTCTCCCTTCGTGCTGCAGCAGCTTTGACATTTGGTTGAACAGAAATTTACCGTTTTCCTCAATTTCTGTATACGTATTATATGCTATCAGCACGACCCGGACGAATGCTCGCCCGGAGGTGATGACGGGAACTTTATAATGTTTGCGCGAGCAACCAGCGGGGACAAGAGAAACAACAATCGATTCAGCCCTTGCAGTTTGTTGTCCATCAACCCGGTCCTAAACACCAAGGCACGATCGGCCAAGGGATGTTTCGCTGGTGAGTATGAACCCGATTATACATACCTAGCATATTTCGCGACTGTTTATGTGTTTGTACTTGAAAGGTGTTTCGAGGAGGTTTGAGGGTAGTGAAGGGATTCGGTCGTAAAGTCGAAATATTCGCAAGCTCTTTCGGTGTACAGCTCCCTCGACTACCTCGCCGCGGAACAAGATCAACTTGGCGAGATAAGCTACTGCCGTATAAATTCGCCCGATTGCGTTCGAATATTCTCGAGTAAGTTTTGGCGGTAATACCGTTAAGACGTGGATCAAGTTGTCCACTGGTTTGTACTGCGTCGAAAGGAACGGATAGTCTTCTTCTTCTTATTCTTATTCGTTTCGAATTTTGTTGGGAATTCAACGCTACCTTAACCCCGCATATCGGGATACGCTCTTCCCGGTGAAGAGGGTCAGTCCCATCTACCCCGCTACACCCACTACGCCAATAACACCCGGGCGATATTCTACTAGACTTTCCGCTTTCGCTCCTGTAGCTTTCCTTCCGCTCTTCTTTCTTCCTTTTACTCTTCCTCTTCTTCGTCTTCTTCTTCTTCTTACTTTTGCTACACTTTTACTCCGCCTGCAGGGCCAACCTCTTCGCGACCCCAGCTCACTTCCTAAAAGATTTATCCGAAGACCCCAAATCGTCTGGCCGGAAAAATTCTCCTTTCTCTACGAACCGACTCCCTCGGAGTTGTTTCAATGAAACTCGTTAAACAGGGTGTGCGATGTCCAGTCCTCTGCTACGCTTAGAATTTCATTTGAAGACCCTCGTTTCATCCTGGTAAAAGGGTCAGCTTATCATCTTCGGGCTAAATCGTCGCAAAGATCAACGAATCTGAACTTCTTTGGTGCAAGAATTTCCATCTAGCATTGTGCCGAGGTATTGGCCATTTTCAATTAATTCCGGGAGTCAGACGAAGCCCGACCTTTTCGGATCTTAGCTGGTTGTCGAACGGAATATAAGAAGGTTTGAGAATCGAGCGAACGTCTCACCGGTACATTCGATTAGCCGCAACAAAGGCGTGGCTAATGGACTGTCTATCCAGCTATCAGATCCACCTTTTGTTGACTTGTACTAGCACGTAACTGATTGGACCAAATCGAATATCTACTTCAGGGTTTAAAGCTATCTGAACATACATAAATGCACTTATGTTTCCTTTACCATTACTGCTGTACGAAATTAGGTTCGGTTACTAGATAAACATCCGCGTTAGTTTGTCGTTCTGTATTTGGCAAACTACAACATTAAGATCTCCTAACATCCTCTCGTTCACCGCCAACACCGCTCTAGTACACAATCAGATATCTATGAGAGTCCCAGTTTATAGGTAGACGGAATGTTCACGTTGGTATACCATCCTCTAGTACTTCGCCTCATCGTAAGCTACGTCGACGCGGTACTTCGCGGTGACACAAGTTTATTGGGAAACTGCATAACGCATAGACCAGTCATCCCAGCTCTGCAAGTATGTACAAACAGGTTCAAAAGCTCGAACATCCTCCTTTGAAACTATTCCCGGTATCCGTTCCTGTTTCTCTTCGTTCGCCGCACGACTAGCTAATCCAGTCAGGTATAACATCAGGATAAATAATCGGGCTGGTTAGTCGCGGTACTAATCAAAGCCGGAATTGCTCATTTGCGCAATCACATCAATTTACTCGGATGCAAAATATCCCAGCGCTCGTGAAATAACCCAACAACTAATGCATGACATTTGATGTACGGCGTTAAAACCACCTTTTGGAAAACACTGTATACGTGAGATGTTATACAGAGTATTGGAACTCGTAAATTGATTCGGAGTGGTTCCACGGAGAATGGAACTGTACTGACAATCGTGTGTCTCAGTTGCGGTACGTTTTCTATTGAAGAATACCGTGAGGAATCTGAGTTAGCTGTATAGTATTTCTGTGGATATAAAGGGCGAGTTTCTGGAAGTGTTTAGTACGTGTCATGCATATTTCATTTAGAGAAATGAATATGCCATTGGATAAAGCACGGCGACTTCTCCTAATCACGTACTGTCAACAGTCGGTCTTTGGCTTTGTTTTATGAGTCATTAGTTCACCAAACTACGTATTCTCGGAGTCTGTACGTTCTTTCCTTCGCCATTATGATCAACTACAACTTATATTATCATACGTCCTAGAGCTGTGTACATTTGGAACCCAACCTTGTTTTCTTTCCCCGCACTATATGTCTTCGTCGACTTTACAGTGCGAAATACTCTTGTCGCTAGGCAGTAGATATTCCGAGATAGCCTCCAGTCTACTGGGAATTCTGGTGCCACAATGTCTCCAGCGCGACAAACACACTGTCTCGTAGCACATGTGGAGTAAGACTTCACGCTTAGAGCTTCTAGAAATTGTCTGTGCGAATAATTCTTCATGCCAATTGCGCGGAACGGGAATTTATTGCAAACTTAGAGAGTTGATAGTGTGTGTATGGAGATTCGAGAAAACTTTATGACCAGTTTCATTGAGTTACATTCAAACGCGAAAATTCCTTCAGCGTTTCCGTTCTCTCATGAAATTTGTTTGAATCTTAGAACCGCAGTCTGCGTTATGCGGAAACGGGGTCGTAGAGGAAGGCGAAGAGTGTGATTGCGGGTGGGAAGAGGACTGCAACGATCCATGCTGCCATCCTCAACGACGTCATCATCCAACCCACGAAATACCATGTCGGTTAACCGAGGGTTCAGTGTGCAGTCCGAGTCAGGTAAGTCCGTGGTTTTACCGTAAAAAGAGAGACAAACTTTGGAGAACTCTCAGCTGTCGCCGTTCCGTACACTACTATACGGACTTGGTTCTTCTCCCCGACCTAAACCAGCCCGAGATTCGTTCGTTCGGCGAAACGATTTAGAACGTTTTCCGGTACAACGTGACTTTCCCCGTTTGACCTGATTTACGTACGATCCCTTCCTCGGGCTTCTTCCTACTTTTTTTCTTCTTTTTTCTTGCTTTTTCACGATTCAAAGCGAGATTGATAGAAGTTGACGAAAGATATCGCAGGGTTCTCGGTCAACATTGAGCAAAGGAAAGATGGTTCCCGAAAACCGGAACCTCACCAAAGCGCAACAAAAAGTGTTCTTCGCAGATTTCCTCCTTTATTTTCCTATTTTCCTGTTTCTTTTCTTTCTTCTTCTTTCTTTCTTTCTTTAACCGGGAGACTTGGCTGGATCATTATCAGCCTCACCTCAATATATACAGTATACTGATGAAATTTCTGCGCCATAGCACGATCATGAGTTTAGTAGCTATCTTGCGTGTGATAATCAAAGGGTCCAAGATTAATACAAACTTTGGCACAAACTTGTGCCAAGTTTAGTGTGTATCAGCGAACCCAGTTAGGCCGCACGCAATTTCCTGTATACTGTTTGTTCCTGGGTCGTACTTTTACCAACCTAAATATAATATCTGGAACAGATAAGAAGACCGTTTACCAGTGTTATTTTTAACCGAGACAAATGAGTCGGATTTAACGGTCTGCGAAAGCCTTTTCTCTGCCATTTATTCGATCCGGACGAAGGTAAGTAGAGGGCAGACATCATATTCGCTGATAAATAAAAGTTCAAAGTGAAACGGAGAATTGCCACGTCGTTGCACAACCACACGAAGGGAATCCTGTAGCTCCGTTGAATCAGAGCGCGTATGTATACGTACGTACAAACATTTACTGGTCCAGTTTCTAGCCCAAGTCTAGTACCTAGTCATAGGATCATGTGGGGATGTAACATGTTTACTCTGTATAAACATGCAGCTAGCTTATGCTGTGTAAACTGTCTTCCGTTAGCCGGAGAACTGCAATAGCAATATAGCGGTACTGTATGTATGAATGATAAAAGTTCTCCTGAGAGAACTGTCATCTCGTACTCACCGGCGAATAGTGATGCGTTATATTTACCTATCCATGCCAGATTATTGCTTCAAGATTAAACACGGTCTGAATTCAATCCTCTGTTTTAGTTTGTTAAATATCAAAGGCGACACGTAACTACTGTACATATCCTCCGGGTTGTAATCTACTTTGTATCTGCTCTCATACCCGATATACCCCCGCATTTTCTTCCCGTAAACGACTTAAGGCCGCAATCTATCACCATTAAAGGTAGTCAAAGTTGGGTTTATATACCCGGGTAAGGATCCGTCTGATTTACAAAGTGGTAAGATTAATTATCTTATCTCTTCCTCGCCTTTGGACCAAGTTTCATGCGATATAGAATACCACCGCGAGCTACCGCTTCAATTCATTTGATTAATTATTCTCATTTCCTCTACAAACACGCCGACAAACCTGTCGGATACCGTTAGAATATGGAACGTCCTGCAGGATGGTGAGAGCACGATTTTCCTTATGCAACCGATGAATATTAACCACAAATAGTTCGGTACCGGAGTCTTAATCTACTTCACCAACGGTATTTTATATTTATGGTGCTTATTCAACCCCTTTGCATAGTATATGGAGGTATATATGTACATTATCTTCTTCGTTATCACAGGATCAGGATTATACTCTTCTTCTTTTGACGTCATTCTAACAGTCAGCTATTTTATTTCCCATGATCAAAGTATATCGGATATTGGCGAGTAGATGGAAAGGATTTACCTCTCTCTCTCTCTCTCTGGCGTATCACGATATACCTAGATAATTGAAAGAATCGTTAAACGAAGATGAAAATAATGACGAGGATGAAACGATGGGGGAGATGTAACCTGCAGGGTTCGGATAATAAAATGATATGAAATTTTCAAAGGTACGCGATATGTATAGAAACGATTTTCGACGTGGCTCAGAACTTCCTGGGGCATTCACGTAACGTAACGTAACGTAACGTAAAGTAACGTACATACGTCTTGGTTTGAAAACGGAAGTTGGTGCATTAGAGGCGTGGGAGGTCGTACATAGCAGGAAACTTTGGAAGACTCTCGGTACAGCAAAATACGAAGAGAGAATATATATACCGCGATGGGGATGGATGGTAGAGAGACTGCAACTGTGCAAAGTTGCGGCTAGTAGACCATTTCAACCATTTCCCGACCTCTATACGTACATATATAGGATAGGCAAAGATAAATGGACTCACGTTGAAAAAGTTACCTTTTACTCCGTGTAAACATACAGGGCTTTTAGCAACTCCTCAGATACCAAACGATGCTAAATGCTCACCACCAACACCGAATACGAGTCCTGGACTAGATACCCACTTCACACGTCATGGATCTACTAAAACTGTGCTCAAGAGAGAAGTGGGTGCTTCAGAGAACTGTGCTGGAAATTTATATACGTATATACAGATTTTTTAATAGTTTTCGGTTCACTTTATTTCGCGATTTTTATTGTTTTTCCTTATTTTTTTTATCGGATCGTTGAATACTCTCGATAGACAATGTTTTGCCTCGGTCTCGTTCAACCGAAGATGTGATTTCTATGTTAAAAGTTCAATCACAGATATTGCGGCCCTTGTTTACCCTGTTTTTCTTTTTTAACTTTGTCGAGCTGTTTTCATCCCCCGGATCAAATACCACCCCGTCAAATGCAAAGTTCGTGTTTTGTCAAGGGGGAAATCGATCACTCGATCGTTAACAAAGGTCTTTTTCACCGAAGCGCACTGTCACCTATAGTCACACGACCACTTTTCTTATTCAGTCATGTCGGAGGTGGAGGCAACCCTTTTTCAGTATATGTACAGTTCGATATGTCGCCATCCGGCTTCTACATACTAGGTGAAACGTGTTTTTAAAGAAAATGATATAATACAACGCTGATTCGATCACGAAACAAATCAAGAAAGTAATTTCAAGTTTTTTCTTTTTTTCTTCTCATTTCAAATCAATGTTTTAATAACTTCAATTCGGACCGCGGAGCTTACAGATAGAAAGCTCGGTGAAGTACGTGCTCGAAAGAAGAACTGAACTGGTCGGCCAATAATTAAATAAAAAGAAATTCAATTTATTGAGTATCACTCAATGATCGTGAGTTTTCAATTAATTTCATTTCATTTAATTAACAATTTGGTGTTACGTACCGGTACACCGGGAATCCCAATTATAAAGCCAATAAAATAATCACTCAGAACCGGGGGAATGGTTTTTCAGTCAAATATAATTAGCATCGAGTATGCATTGCCTACCGTTTCCTTTCACTTAATGATTTCATGAAAAAAAAAAAAATTTCATTGTATGAAAAAATCAATCGAATCCACTCGATATGGAACCCTGAGTTTTCGAGTATTCCTGTACATCGATATATCCAATATTCTACGCCCACCCGGTATACATATACCTGTATATGTCACGGGTCGGAACAGCGAAATGGTAATCTGAGGTACACGACGGTTTCGAATAGCTTGTATCAGGAGAAGCAATCTTGTAGATGATAATGGTGTAGCTTCGCATAGTTGCATGCTTAGGTAGTCTGATTTCATTAAAATTCCTCCTTTTTGGTCGTTCGGAGATTTCCCGGGTAGCAAAAAAGCAATTACAATACGCCTGAAGACTCTGCGTTGAATTTTCGAATTTGAAAATATCCGAATG
This sequence comes from Macrophya alboannulata, assembly GCA_949628255.1. Taxonomy (NCBI): domain Eukaryota; kingdom Metazoa; phylum Arthropoda; class Insecta; order Hymenoptera; family Tenthredinidae; genus Macrophya; species Macrophya alboannulata. The sequence continues at coordinate 32,063,800 of OX451208.1, forward strand.
AAAATGTACCGTAAAGCTAACAGTCTATTTTCAATTCAGTGAACGTCGTCGCGCGTCATTTATTCGTATGCCGTTTGAGACTGGTGGTTTTTTTTTTTTTTTTTGCCAGAAACTGGTATACTTCAGCTTGTCCGTGATTCATTTCCGGAAGAATGTACCCCGCACCCTGCAACTCAAACCCCTTTTTTTAAAAAAAAGTCTCAATGTTTCTTTTGTCTCTCGATTTGTCCTGCAGGGTCCGTGCTGCACCTCTGGATGCACTTTACGAAGTGGAGACAAATGCAGAGACGATAACGGATGTCGGGATGCGAGCTTCTGCGACGGGTGCGGTCCCCAATGTCCGCAATCCATCAACAAACCCAACAAGACCATATGCAACGAGGAGTTCGTCTGTTACATGGGAGTGAGTATTTCATCCCTTCGCAGTATACTACCTCATATCTTCCTCTTCCTCATTTTACAACCCCTGTCCTCCCTCATTTTCCACCCCCCCCTGACGTATTGATCTGCCAGCGCGGATTTACGTGTGTATAAAACGGTTCACAGCTGTTACTCTGGCGAAGGTATATACCTATATAGTATATAAGGGCGACTTCGGGGAGGTCAGTGTGTCGACAATGTCTTAAAATTGTCAAATAAATCCCAGCTGTTACCCAGCCGTCCGATCTGTCATGGTACCTACAACGTTTTCTTTTTGCTTTTTTTTTTTTTTTTTTTATTATTTCGTTTTCCCTTTATTTTCGTCGAAGAATTGTTATTACCTACAAGGGTCGAAGGCGAGGTCCAAGGTCATTTTAACGAAACGAAACGAACGAACGAACGATCGTCAAAGTCTGAGAACCATTTCGGGACTTAAACTCCTGCAGGAAACCCACTTGCTACGAACTACCTACTATCTCAAACGAAACGAGGTGAAGTTAAGATCAAGATTAACGAACACCGAGATACGACAACCCTCTTTGTTATTAATCTCGGGGTAAGTTAAAGGAGCCACGAATAACAGTGCAAGATGGCGAAAATTCTCGTAAGAACCAATCGGAGCTTGGAGAATAATGGCAAGATTTTCTATATCATTTGTCTCTGGTTTATTATATATCCAGTAAATTATTACCACTGTTGTTATACTGCGTTCACGTGGTAAAAATAACTTTCGGTATACAATTCAACGGGGGTATAGGTATGAGGGTGTTTCCTGAGATAAACTATTTAACTAAGAGTTACGGGAACATGGTAGGATATATAGGTACCATAGGACGCAGGGTGTAGCTTCATAAATTATCGGAAGACAAACGGAACACTTGTAATCGCAGCGCTGCAAAGTTTCTAAAGTTATAATGGCCAAACTCCTGCAGCGACACCTTTGTGACATCATTGTCCAAGCCGAGCGTTGGCAATAGCAAACTTGCAATACATGCAGATCTGCCTATTGTACTTGCAGATTAGGAACCGTCTATTGGGAATATTGAACACCAAACACCAGACTCTGGGCCCCGTTGCTGTTCAACTATTCATGGTCGTGATATGCACGTACTATGCGCCTCATCTACAAATGCAGGACAATTTCAAATCCCATGACATATCTCGGATGAAATTTCGTCACTTGCATAAATATACGCGTATTTCCCTCCAGGATTGAACCTACGTTAATGAAACGAAGTTGGAAGCTAGGTTTAACCCGTAAGGATCATGCAATGAAGTCTTTCAGCTCTTCTGGCAAGTGAGCTCTTGTTTTTTATTTTATTTTTTTTTCTTTTTTACTGACGATCATTCGTCTTGCGGTCCTAACTAACCTGCCCACATTTAATAGCTTGTTCTTAATTAAGCCAAAGAGTAATTACGAGTGGAGTAAAATGCGGAATGGTTTAGTGGTCTCTAACCGAGTCTCATCTTCGTCTATAACATTTTTTTTTTTTTTTACCGAGAGGGGGATTCGAGAGATGCTAGGACTAATATGTATCTTGAGTATGAAAGAGACGAGTGCTGTTGCCGAAAGGAACTAGGGTCATCCAAGAAACCTAAAATTACTGATTAAAAAATAAAACAAATTAGTAAAATTTCTTTTTCTATCCTTTCAGGAATGCACAGGAAGCATTTGCCTGGCTTACGGTCTCGAGTCGTGCCAATGTATAGCAGAGCCTGACGATCCGGTAACCAAAAGCTGCGAATTGTGTTGTAAAATGCCCGGAGAAAATCAGCCTTGCCTGTAATAAAGCCTCAAGCTCTTTTTTCTCGATACCGTATTTACTTGAAGAAAATATTCTCCAACCTTGACTCGATCTTTTTGTATTTTTCAGTTCATCCTTCGCGTGGAATTCTCCGCCTTACGATATACCAGACATGTTTTCAAAACCGGGCACACCGTGCAATGACTATAACGGTTATTGTGACATTTTTCAAAAGTGTCGAGAGGTGAGGATCAATATTTCTAAAACCAAATAAATCCAACTAAAATTTTATTCCTCGACGATATTCACCTCGAAAAATATTCTCATTCCCAGGTCGATCCCAGCGGACCATTAGCAACCCTAAGACGACTTCTTCTCTCTGATGCAAGCTTGGCAACGTTTCAAAGATGGATAGCTGATCACTGGTACGCCGTTGTCGTGCTGGCCTTAGTCGTGCTGATAGCTTTGGTAAGCAATCCGACGATGTTTCTTTCTTCGTATAATATTTACTTTGATAATAATAAAAGAAATATAAAAAAAAAAAGATGAGGAAAGCTCTCGATGCTTTAGGATTTTTCACACGAAGCCTAAACCGGGTTTCATAGGATAATAACGAAGCTTCACGGGCAAAAAGCCAACGGTGAATGACTCGAATCGCGAGTTATAGAGGAAGTCGATTTCTCTAGAGGAAATGATACGAGTTCTTGGATAGTACCTGATCTCGTATCTTACGTACGTTAGTTAAGCAGTACAATATCTTATAGCCAACGCGTATATATCTACCTATACACACATAAGTAGATATAGAAACTAGTTTTCATTTCTGTACCAGCTGTACCAGTTGGGAAATAGCTTCTTGACTTAGGGAAGATATTAATTGTAATTGTGTAATATTTAGTGGTAGTCACGGTTTCGCGAGTGCCTATAGTAAAGTAGGGAATTACGCGTATTCCTCAAGAGAGTAACGCCGGGATTAAGTCCTTTGAGGGTGGTAAGTGGAAACTTGGCAAAATCGTATAATGCTATAGGGATAACAGGAAACCTTCAGGTGTAGAACCAGAGCGCAAAGTCTCTGTGTGCAGAACATCGCTCTTACCTTCTCCCTACGACCGATTAGGGTAAAAGTTAGTTTTATTCACGACACGCGATCCCATTTTAGTTCACGTCTTAAGTACCTTACTGCCTTCCTACATCCACCATTGCAGGCCCCAAAATCCTGTGGAAAATTTACTTCCAAATTGGATTAATTGTGTAATATGGGTATATATATAAGGCGGGTATATCTGATACTATACTCGCTCACCTTGGTCTTGTTTGGATCATATCAACACCCATTAGTTGGGATTAAAGGTTCTACCACAAATTAGCTCAAATTACACGACTAGGTTTACCCACCGGAGCGTATAGATGGGTTTTAGTGATCCCCGTGCCCCCTTGCGTGATTACTTATTGTCGGATGTAATTCGCTCCTTTGATTACGACCGAGCTTATTACTTTCCAATTTCTTCATTTTTTTCCCGCTCTCTCTTTCTCGTTTTTTTTACGTATATTTAAAAAGTTTGCGGTCAAATTTCATAAGGGACGATCCAATGACTGTATAAACATAAACTCATTACAAAAATGGATCGCGAATATATAAACTATATGTAATACTTTTATAACGGGCTCGCCGCATACTTTATGCCAATATTTACTCAAATACAATTAACGGGCTTGACGGAAACTAGTCTCTTTTTGTTCTATGATTATATGTCGTTGCAATTTAGTTGATGGTAATTCACGTTATAAATTCTTACGCTCGGAACTCAATTCCTCTAATTAGCTCTTCTAAATTGCTGAAATAGTTTTGGTCAAAGGTGAGTTTGGCTGGTCTGATATTTTGAGGGTACAGATATACACGAGCTAAATCAACTGGCTTTTTACTCTGCAACGTAATATATCATTTCTACGCCGAATTTTATTGAATAATTACGTAACGATCACGTATTTGTTCCAGGTTACCGTTGCGAGACTTTTTGGTAGAAGAGCCGGTTCACGGATCAACAAACTTTCGGGTTTGAGTGGCGGTGGTTCCGTTACAGGGGAGAATACCTCGGATGGAAAACAAGGGAGTGAAAAAATAGGGCATCCAGTACCTTCAACGACTGGGAAGATCGGACCGATAAACGTGACGAGGATTAAGAAACGAATCATCGAAACAATGAAGACGATTACGTCCCCCAGGAGGAGCAAGACCTGCCTAACGTCTGATTTCCATATTTCAAAGCTCTTCAATTTCGTATCAAAAATAGAGGCCAAAGATAAAGAAAAGAAGAATCTACAGACAGATAATAAGGGGCTTAAAAAGATATTGGAAACTGTTGGAGAAGATGATCGTGGAAATGATCAAAGGCTATCGTACTGTGTGGAGGAAAATGACGGGGTTGTTTCATCCCGAGATAAATCAAAGCCCAACGTTTTTACTGACCGTAAAAAAGTTGGGAATTATTTGAACGTTTCGAAGGATGATGAGAGAAATACGAACGGTTTTAAAATTGTTGATCAAAATACGTCGTCTAATACCGAATCGGACCTGAAGAAATGTTCGAAAATGAATCTATCGAATCCGAATGAATTCGGCAGTGATTGCCAGGAAAAAGGAATCGGAAATTGGCTCTTTGGTATTGGATTAGGTGGGAGGAGTTTCTGCAAAGATAAAGCCGAAAGAGTTTCGCAAAGGTATTCAACGTGGAGTTTCGGTTCGAGTTTTCAAAATATTGACAAACTACGTAGTTCACCTAAATCTAGAAACGGCGCTCTGACATCATCGCAGACAAGACTGCGAGGAAATAATCAATCCGCTGAACCGTTGGTAGAACCTGATACACCGGAAACGCCGGAATCGCCGGCGGATGTTATACCATCCCGAGTCACAACGTCGGATCTTGTTGTGCTCCTTAAAGAAAGTTAGTGAATTCTTTCTGAGCTCTTGATAAGTAACTATTTTTTAAATTTTTAGTGCTTTGAAAAGAGCGTTTTGAAACGTTGCAAAGGAAGCTCAAAGTACTGAAATAAAGAGTGGAATAAGTCAATTGAAGATCCGAAGTGAGTCTTTTTACGATACGTTGCGGTCAAGGCTATACGAACTTATATAAATATTTAAAACAAAAAAAAAAAGTATTTCTAAATACTTTAGACATATATGTATACTTAATTATTATAGTTTAAGTGTAAAATATATACATACATATAATATAAAATATAACGTATAAGAACGCGAGGGAAATGAATATTTTATCTAAAAAATAGATCGAGATAGATTATGTATTAGGGATAAAAATTTATGTTTTTGAAGAATAAATTGGTGATTTGTTTTTTTTTCTTTAAATTTTCAATCGTTAAATGTAAATCTGCAATTTATCCTCATACATATACCTATATATGTATAGGGTATATGTGTATGATTGTGCGCAATGTGTTTTTTAATCGGGAAAAGTGCAGATGTGGTATTTGTAAATATTGTAAATATCGGAGTTGATCGCTACATCGTATACCCAGAGTCCACTGTGTATAAACCGCGTAGTACAGATCAGTTGATTTCGTATTGTTTACGTATCGGTTAATTTTAATAAAAAGAAAAAAGACGAAAAAAAAAGATACTAATAAACTAAATAAACAAAATGAGGAAAGTGATTCATTAATTTAGGCAAAGAAATGGCTCCCTGGACTGACTACGTTGCGAATAAACAATAGCAAATCTCATTATTATGTATAGAAGTGGACCAAACGTAGAATATACCTAATAACCGCATAGTTGTAAAAGAAAAAGGAGAAAAAAGAATTGAAAGAAAAAAAAACAAAAAAAAAAAACTGGTCACTGTGTCACGAAATAAAATATACGTCATTATTGGTATACTGATATAAGTAATTTCTGCCACCCTGTGAATACCCTTCCTTTACCCTAGAATAGATAATAGATAATAAAAGTATTGAATTCTGATAATAGGAAAATAGTTTCGAGTGCTAATGAATATATAATAATCTAAAAAAAGATCGGTGGGATTTTAGAAAATTTCAAAAAAAGTTTATACGGTGAAATAATAGGTATAAAAGGGATTATAAAAACGTAGAACGTCATTTTGAGTCTATAAATTATTGCGTATCAGCATCTGATGAAGTACGTCTCATCTCGAGTAACGTTTCATCCGGCTAGCGTTCCCCAATCTCCGGAGTCCCTTGCCCAATTTCCGGTTTTTATCTATATCGGGCTGTAGGTGTGCGTAGTATAGGTATAGGTATAGGTATATATATCGAATGCTGCTTTCTATCACGGTTTTTATCTATATCGGGCTGTAGGTGTACGTAGTATAGGTATAGGTATAGGTATATATATCGAATGCTGCTTTCTATCACGCAGTCTGCTTAAAGCCGACAGTCTGTCTGCAGATAATGAAATTCGTTATTTTAACTGTTATTGTACGGAGTACTTTGCATACCTAAACGCTTTTAATTTCACTAAAACGAAGCAATGAGAGCTTCAAGGATCCGGAGCGAAGGCAAAAAATATAATACCTATTATTTTTCGAATAAAGAAAAATGAGAAAGAAAGCAACGAAAATAAAGGAACGAAGTTTTCTAGCTAATTGAATAATTATTTTATACAGAGCAGTATTCCACGTGTGTCCGCGTATTTCTGAAGCTTGGAAAATACAAGTTTTAAAGCAAGGTCAGACTTCGCGGTGTTATAATGGAGTGGAAAGTAAGTAAATGCAGTTCTAAATAGTTTGCAAAGCATACAACTTTCTCATTTACTATTTTTTTTTTATATTGATGACTTTAAATCGTATCGAAAGAAATTTTACAGTATCGAAAGATATTTTATAAAACGATAACGATACAGCAATATGCCTGGTTGGATGAAGCCTGCAGACCTGTTACAAGATTAGAGTTTTTGATATTAATAATCAATGATAAAGAATATAGATCCAAATTAATCTGCAAGACAGCAAGATAAATTACACCTAGAAGTTCTGCTGCAGTTCCTCAAATTTCTGGTATTGAAATCCATTCAATCGTCTGCGGCATATTAAACTGAAAATGATTTTCGAGTAGTTAGTGCGAATTTATAAGAAATTCTCCAACATCCCTTTGTACAAATTCTAATCATTTTATGGCAAAAAAAACAATAAATTAAACAATACGGAGAGTTCATACTGATTGCCAATTGCTGTTCATAAATTCACCGAAAAATCGTCATTCGGCGTAACGAATGCGAACGCAAACATTTGTACGCCTTATTATATGCAACTCTGCTTTCAGAAATGGCATGCGGGTTGCATACAACGCGCCGTGTCGATACTTGCGGCCACTCATGTGGTACAAGTATTGTTTTCATTCGACAACGAGATGGCGATACCATGGCTAAGATCGTGGGCGATATCATTTAGCACTCCGTTTCTAACTTATCCAAGAGGTGGCGGACCAGCCAAAAAATCATGCGGGGATTAATTTCTATTTAATAGTGACCGATTTAGACTGACTAATAACTGACTTATAACAATACAAACCTGAATGTATTTGAAATAAAATTGGAATAATTCAATACCGAATGGTTTTTTTTTTTATTCACGTTTAATAACAAGAAAATTTGATACACGCCTCTCTATTTAATCAAATAACTTATTAGCGAATAATTATCATCAGAATTGGTGTTGACTGAAGGGTTCAATATTCTACAAAATTAAGAGCACATCGTTTTTGAAAGCCGAAATGAATAATCCATTGATCGTTGACCTGTCAGAATTCCAAAATATTGCTTTTAAATTTCGCAGTAAATCTTGCGCCTGCGCAAAAGTCATCAATAAATGGTTGGCACCTGTGACCGGCGAGTAGCAGACGACAGCCGGACGTCGTCTGCAGCCCGTGGTCTGTCTTCGTGGATCTATTTCTGTTAAATAAAATCAAAATTTTTCAATATTTTGATCCCCTCCTCTCATTTCTCATCGCCAAAATACAGTGAATGAAATATTACTGATATGGTATAATCGTTTAAATGTAGTCGGGCAAAATGGATCACGTAATAATCCTAGTGGCGGCTGTCCACCTTTTATACTGTCCGTTCACCAAAGTTGAAGAAAGCTTCAACCTGCAGGCAATGCACGATATTTTGTACCACGGGTTTAACCTAACAGAAGTAAGTCCCGATTGTAGTAATTAAAATTCAATAAAGAGAAAAACAATAAAGAAGATAAGAGAACAAAAGAAACAACAACAGATATACCGCTAAAAATCACTATAAACAATCAACAAAAAAAAAAGAGCTCAATTTGTTTTAGTATTTTTTCTTATTACACGTTATTATCATCGTCGTCTCCTCGTTTTCTAAACTCGCATCACGTAAAATAGCATATATAATTTTAGATTCGAAAGTATTTATAAACTTTATAAGAGCCTATAATATATCTTCTACTCCTGAACTTCTCTCGAGGTAATTCAATTACATAGATAATGACTCGCGAAATATTTTTTGAAAATAGCTATTTATCTATCCATGTAGGACATTGAATGAATAAAAATACGCTAATATTAGAAAAAGAAAGAAAAATATCTTCTCAATGCTTCGTATACCAAATATAATTATTATTAATGTTCTTTTGTTTCTTTGATTTTTCCGTTTTCTTTTTTTTCACTTTTGAATTTCACTAATTTTTCTCTTTAAAACTAGTACGATCATCATGAATTTCCTGGAGTTGTGCCAAGAACATTTCTCGGTCCGATATTCATTTCTGGCATTGCTACGCCTTTTGTTGCAGCTGTTGATTACTTAAATCTGAACAAATTCTGCGCTCAATATATAGGTGAGTTTTCAGCCTACTTTATTGCCTAAGTATATATATATATTTTTTTTTTCACAATTTATTAATAATTATTTAAAATCGAAGAAATCTGCGCCGTTATTTCAATGCTCAAATAATTCCATCGCAGATATTCAATAACATAATTAAAAGCTGTGTAATTTTATGTTTGAAAAAGAAAATACCACAAATATATGCCCGTTTTTTTTTTTTCTATTTATTTTTAATTTTGATTTATTTTTTTGATTAATTTTACACCAGAATATTTACGC